>JBAMCO010000027.1:3287-29520 GCA_037075125.1 Hirtodrosophila caputudis | reverse complement strand
TTTAAGTTTTCATTTTCTCAAATACCCTATGCTCATATAATGAATCGCAAAAATGTATGTATATATTTTCTTGATCAGCAACAGTCTGTCTGTCTGTTTCATCTGCTGTTTCTCCAACTCAGTCTCTCAAGTTTATTATAATTTTTACAGCATTTTTGTGCTGTTTTCACAAATATTTAAAACACAAAACCTTTGTTTTTGGCATGTACAAGCGATCAAGATTATATTTCCAAAAATTATATATATATAAACGACTTACTACATACCTCAGCGTAGTGCTATGCCAAGTCGTGCACACTCGACTATAACATATCTCTTAATTTAGTCAAGTTAGTGTGATGTTAGCAATAAATTAGAAATTAGACAATCTTTTATATTATGCATTTCTCTATTTTTATATTAGTTTTTAGAGGAAATGAAGTTACAATTAGTTGCTAGGAATTCTCGCATTTGGTGCTTTTGTCTATTTGCTGTCTTTTTCGCCAATTTCATAATATGCCGCCCATTTATATCTAAGATATTTATATACTACATGTACAATTCGCATGTGTTATGCTAACTGCAGTTAATTTTAAGCTAAATATATATATATGTATCTATATGAAGTTATTTTATGCATTGCCTACCCTAATCTACGGCTGTGCATTGCATCCAACCAAACCAAAAACTTATTTATACACTTTGTTTCATGTTTAATATGTTGTAAGTGTATAGAAGCCGGCAACAAATAATTACATTGCTATTTAGCTGTTGACGCAATTTATAGATTTGTTCATTTTTTTATTAACATATTTATTAAAATTCCCTTCCCTATAAAAATAAAACCAACTACAACAACATTGCACACATGCGACACAATGCAACAAATATATAGGATATAATAAACCAAGAACTCGGCGAACTGCTACAATCGCTCTCATCTGTCGAGGATGGCATCGAAAATATGAACTACGGCAGCCTGGAGAGCATGCTACAGGGATTGAAGGTAATATAGTCTACCATATAAATATATATACTTGTTAGTTATAAGCCTTAATAACAAATCTTTTGTATGCACGCTAAACAACTACTGGCCAAATTTTCAATAACAATTGTAGATCGTTAGTTAGTACTACTGACACTGTAAATATTTAATTTAATTCGCAAGTAAGAAACGATTAATGGATGCTGGCGTGTGTCACACAAAATAATAACACAATCGCATCATTCCATAAACAATCGTACATGAATTACAACATATACTCTATATACATATAGATAGAAGAAATTCGAGTTGAACACCTTTTGCGTTAGAGTTGTATCCAGTAATTTGATATACATACTTAATTTGTGTACATTACATAGTAGCCGAGTATTTTATGATGTCTTAATTATTTATTTTGTTTTCGTAGGTATAGAGTCTTGAATAATTTATATTTATGGTTATTATTACAATAGTTAACCTTTTTGCAATATTTTTCTGCCTAACGTACACAGCTAATCCAAAGCAATCTGGAGGTACATGAGAGGGAAGCGCAACAGCTGAAGAATCAAGCGAAAGACTTGCCCACAGATCCTTCCACTGAGCGTTTGCTCAATGAAACATCCGATCGCATTGATCTCCTGCTGCGACGTACCCAACAAGGCATCACTATGATAGCTGTAAGTGTGCTGTATACCCTTTCTATTACGTACTATTATTAACAACAATTATTTGTTACAGAACGCTATGCATGGGCAGAAGAAGCGGGAGCAGGAAATCGATGATTACCAGCAACACCTATTGGAGTTGGAACGCTGGATCAATGATGTATCCGCTGAGTTGGCTTCGTTTGAGACTACATCGGATAGCAGCAACGATGAGCACGTGTTAAAGTCACAGGTGGAACGTAGCCAACAATTGCTACGCACATTGAAAGACCGACAACAATCTATGGATGATTTGGTAGAGCAAACACGACAGCTGCAATCTCATCCCGATGTGGCACCATTGGCCAATACGCTGATGGAACAACTACAGAGCATTATAATCATATTGCGTGAACAGATCACTGTTGCCACCACACGGATCTTCACAATTGAGAAGCGTATTGTTGATCTGCGTAAGGCGAAGAGCGATGAAGCACAGCGTCAACGCGTACTGGCAGATGCACAAATACAGCCGCCAGTCAGTGTTGCTGCAGCGCCCGAATTGCCGGAATCGCCTGAATCCATTGAGTCCAATGAGAACACTATTGACTCTAGCTCCATGCCCGAGGAAGAGATCAAACCAAGTGGCATCTATGTGGAGACACAGACTTCGTTTAGCTCCCATCAGCCTGAGCCACAGCCGGAACCTCAGCCTCAGATCACAACACATAATGTAGAGGCTCAGACAAGTTTCCAGGAACTGTTGCCAGTAGCAGCCATAGAAACAGCGGAAATTGCCCTACAAACAGTGAAGGAGCGTCCACCGACTGAAAATATAATGGTCACCCAGACGCTACAGCATGGTCAGGCAACAATTCAGATTGATACAACGCTTAACAAAGATAACCCTGAACAACCGGAGGATATCCAAATTGAAGCACGCTATCATCAACAACCCAAGGGTGATGTGGATCGCGCCACTGAGCTAATATTAAAGAATGTGCCGCAAGCGTTTGAAACCACATTTGTTGAACCGGATGAGACCACAACCGAAGTAGTCGTAGGCCCCGATGGCGCCAAGCATATTGTGCTAAAGAAAGTCACCCGTAAACTTCAACATATTGTACAGGAGCAACAGATAAGCTCAATTGAGACTGTCAGCGATCCCGATGGCAACATTGAAGTCAAATCGACAGGTCAAATCAATCTGGAGAATGTTCACACTACTGATACCGTTGCCGATCCAAATCAGAGCACTTACCAAACAGTGGTTACTCAACAGACACGGGGTACACTGTTAGATGGTTCCCAGCCAGAAACTGTGACCGTGACTGAGTTTGAAACCGAGCCAACTATCGAGCAATTCGACCAGCTGTTGACTCCCGATGCAGAAGGCAAACTGCAGCCATACCGTGCAGAAGCAGGTCAGTCCTATGTGGGTAGTCAAAGCACAATCCGCACTGTAATGCAGCAGGTTACGCGTAAGATAATACGTAAGACGCGCAAGATTATCAAGCATGTGGTCGTCATCAATGGCAAGGAGCATGTGACTGAAGAGGTAGTGGAGGAGCCCGAAGAAATTGAGGTAATGGAGGAAGAGACAATGCCGCATTTGAATGTCAATATTGTGCGCACCATAAATGGCAAGGAGGTTACCGATGAAGAATTCGAGCGCATGATGGAGGACCCAGGCGTTGTCATCGAAGAAGTTGCAACGGAACTGTCGGATAAGACAGTAGAACCGCAGCAACAGGTATTTGATATTGAGACTATTACTACCACCACAACCACACCACAAGAACAAGAACAACATCAACAACAACAATTTGATATACAGACACCAACAACAACAATTACAACAACAACAGCAATTACAACAGAAAAGACAACAGAAGCACCAGTAGAATTGCAAGCACCTCAAGTAGACATTGAAGAACCTGTAGAAGTTGCAACTACCAGTCCCGTTAATGTTACAGAAGCGGATGTAACTGAGCCAATAGTCACAACAATTACAACAGCTCCTCAAGCAATCCCTATAAGCGGAGTCGAACTAGTAACCACAGAGATTCAGCCAGCGGTGGAAAACATCAATGAAATTTGGCCATTGGAACACCATCTTAGTCCAACTAACATTGAATTTTCCCAGCATGTAGAGGAGCTGGCACCACCAGCTGCAACAACCACAGATATGTCAATGCCTGTTGAACAAATTTGGCCCACTAGTCCAGATACTGGAAACTCTGTTTCCCTTGAATCGTATGAATTTGAGCCAGCAGCAGTTGACAGCATCAAATCAGAACCAGAGCAAGCATCCAAGACTGACGTAGTTGAAGAGATTAAACCATCAACTTCACCAGCACAGACAAAGACTGATATGGAAGCTTTCGTAGCAGCTGAACAAGCTCTCTCCTCAACTGAAGCTCCAGAAATGACACCTATTGACATCGCTGATAAGGCCCCAGAGGTATCTCAAGGTGATATTCGCGTGGCCACACAACTTTTCATATCTGAAGAGGCTGCCACTGCAGAATCACCACGCAAAACATATCAGATAACGGCACCATCTATTATAGCCACTGGGGTCGGTGTGCTGAAAGTGGCTTTGGAGAAAACACTTGGTGAGCATGTTCCTAATATTCCCGCCAACGTTGCCATGAGCATTGTTGAGACTGCAACCATACGCGACGATGATGCGAGTACCAAGCGAAGTCGAAAGAAAAAGAAAAAAAGAGATACGGACGAAGAACTAACGCATATTCAACAAGAGATAGAGCAATTGCCGGTTCCTGCTTCCATTTCCGAAGTCGAAATGGTATCTGATACCGGTTATGAACCTGAAGACAAATCTACTGCTTCCTCACTGGCCGATTCATTCGATTCCAAAGGTAAAAAGAAGAAAAAACAAAAGGGAAAATCTCAGCAAGATGTCTCTGATAAAACTGAGATCATTAATCCGATTGACAATGTACACTACGAATCAATTTTCGAAATCAGCGAAGGGAGTGAATTGTCTAGTTTAGAAGTAGACAAATCTGTGAAGGTAGTAGAGGATGCGGTAATACCATCGCCGCCAGAATCTTCACGCAAACCCATTACGGAACTGGTCATACCTACGGAAGTTGTCGAACTGGCACTTGTCGAGGATGAGGAGCAGCAAACCACACCTCGTGCGCCCACGCCAACAGCTGCTGTGGAAATTGAACAGGATATGAAATCAGTTCAGACGTCTCCACAACATGCGCCTAAACTGGATGACACTGCAGCGCAAACGAGTCTTGATGTTCATCCCGATAATCAGGAAAACGAGTCGCAAACCTTAATTGTTGAAATTACCGAAACAGAAGCCCAGACAACGCCACGGGCTGACGAAAAGCTTGAACCGATTGAGATGTCCACCAGTGAGATGCAAACTGATGTGAGTGGTGCGCCTAGAGAAACTACGGAGATATCTAGCCAAACCGTTGTGACGACAACTCTTGAAAAAGAGCTTCAAACGACGCCCAAAGAATCACCGCGTCAAGCTCCACCAAGTCCAGGCCGCGTAGTTCAACCACTTGTGCAAGAAATGGTCAAAGATATGACCACGGACTTGCCAGTTCCCACATCAGAACAATTCACATCAACCGATATAGCTTCCACTACGGAAACTCAGATGCAAACAGTAACACCTGAACCACCGAAAGTGGATAGTGGTGAAACATTACCAGTAGCAGTGAGCGATATTGATGTGCAGACATCACCACTGGAGGAACTAGAGCTAATGGCATATGATTATTTGCTGACGCCTGTCACATCCCTTTCCGAGCCATACGAATTAGAAGTGCGAACTACCGTGGCCATTCCAGCAGATTCAGATGCATCCCTTGCGGAGCCCACACTGTACGAATACACACAAACCATGGAGCTGCCCAAGCCAGAAAAGCGTTCCAAGAAGGACAAAAAGAAACAGACGGCACAACCGGAGCCACAGGCAGATCAACAAATAAGTGTAACAGTTGAAATTGCACCCGAGCTGCTGACCGAATCGGGCATCGTAGTGAATCAACAAATCGAAGAGGTACCACATGTGCCACCAACTGTAGAACCCGAGTCCACTGAGAAACCACAACGTGTGCAGCTGCAAATCACAAAAACAACTGTCTACGACGAATATCCCGATCTGCCGGTGCATATAATCGAGCAAAACAAGGTGAGCATTGCCTCCCAGCAGCAGAGCAGCGGTGGCAAACCACGCACGGGACCCACTTCTTCGGTGAAAATTGAGGAAGTTGCCTCGCCCACCGAAGAGCTTGTGGTGCCCATTACACCTGCACCAGATTATATGCCCGAGCAAAATGTTTGGCATACAACAACGACGAGCCTGAATGTGCACCAACCAGTTATAGATCCGTCACAAGCATTGATCATGAGCGAGAGCCTTCAGTTGTATCCTGGCAAATCAGACGATCAACCACTAATGAGCTGTGCAGATTCCAAGGAGGCAATTGATAATCGTATTCGAAACTTGAAACAGGCCAGTCCACAGCAACCAACTGCACTGAGCGATGTACTGCATCTGGCAACACTATCCGAGCAGATCAAACAGGTACCAACTGGACAGCGTATGCAGGAGGTTCACGAAGGCCTTGAAACCTTAGATGAGGCTATACGCGATTATGATCAGACGGTTATACACACAACTGTCATAACGGTGATTGAGAAGGTATCAACCTGGCTGGAAACCATTGAGTATCGTGTCTATCTGATAAGACAAAACTCAAACGAAGGCCCATCCGAGCAAAAGCTGGATAACTACAATCAGCTGAACACAGAGCTGAATACAATCAAAAAGAATGTGAATCAGCTTGAGGGTCAGCTCAAGCATGCCAATACATCTATCCCACCGGAACTGTTGCAATGTGTAGACACACTTAAGGAGCATGTCGACGCTGTCGAGCAAGTTACACAACAAAATCAGGCTCAAGACAGTAAGGATCTGGACAAGTGGCATGGCTTTGAATTGTTTTACAAGGAAGTTGCCACAAATCTGAAAATGCTACAGCATCGTCTTGATCAGTCCAACAACGAGGATTATCCGCTCTCTAAGAAACTGGGATTACTGGATGAACTTGATGAGCAGCATTCTCTAGCTCAAAATCAACTGGATGCCCTGCTGCAAGGTGCCCGCTTCGTTCAACGCGATTTCCCTGGCAAGAAAATTCCACAGGGCGTACAAATCGCCTTTGAGACCAGCAAAAATATTGGCAAAACCATTGAAGCGGAACGTGATCGCCTACTCCAGCTGCAATCGCTGGCCGAGGAGTACGAGCAAACGCTTAAAGAGTTTACCAACATCACAGTGCTAGCCGATAAAATGATGGAGAGTCCGATAGTCTCCAGTTCGCTGGAGCAGCTGAATAACGAGGTACAAAAACAGCGCAAGTTCTTTGTCAATCTGAGTCACTGTCGTGCCATGCTCGAGTCCCTCGAGGAGAACATTGACAGTGAAACACGCGAGAAGCACTCGGATCTGCATAAGGAACTCTACCAGCGAGCAACTCAACTTCTGGAGAGGGCATCTGAGCGATCTTCAAAGCTGGTGCAAGCCGCATCACGCTGGACAGTGCTGGAAAAGGGTATGCGTGATGAACTGCAGTGGCTACAAGTGGCCCAACAGCGAGTTCCAGATCTCTCAGCGGTCACATCTGCCGACTATGAGCAATATGCCACGCTCTATCAATCTCTCAGCAATGACATCTCTCATCATTACGTCAAAATGTCGCAGCTCTCGGGCATTGCCAACAAATTGCAACAATTGGTGCAGGCGCCCAATTTGGTAGAGGAAACCAACGAGGCCTTGATTGTGTTGCTCAAGTTGCGTGAGGAGGTGGCGCTCTATTTGCATCGCCTACTGGTCTTTAAGGAAATCTGGGTGCAGTATGAACAGCAGACAGATAAGATGGAGGCCTTTGTGCGCGAAGCTGAGCAGGAATTGCGACAAATCCAAATACCCGCACATCCCACAGATCAGCCCATACCCCACATGCGACAGTTCTGGGAGATTAAGGCTCGCTTTGAGCTGCACAACAACATACGCAACGATGCGGGCAACAGCCTGGAAAAATCTCTGCAGGTTATACCACTTGCCGATGAAATACTGCAGCGTCAGTTCCACGCCCAATTGGAGGATCGCTGGCAAGCAGTTGCCCAGGCAATTGAGGTCATACAGCGCAATATTGTGGAATGTTTCTCCTCGGAAGATATGCCTGCCGATGAGAAATTAAAGCTGGCAGAGCGAGAGCTTCAGGAAATCTACTTAACCATGACTAGCATGAAGGGCGTCATCAAAAACGAGGAAGAGCTCTGCCTGTATATCGAGCGTGTACAAGTATTACGCACACGCGTTGGCCTCATTTGCAACGAACTGTGCCGCATTGGTCTACAGGATCCACCTGTTGAGCCAGAAAAGATTGGCGAACTCTTTGCGCTCTCCCACAAGATAACGACACAAATTGCCGAGGAATTGGAATTTGCATCTGTGCTGCGCGATCAGCTGCAAGCCATACACGAGGGCATCAGCAATCAGCGCAAGCATCAGGCCAAAATCTCGGTCATACTCGACGAATGTGAATCCGCGGAGCGTCAAGGTGCTGACATTATAGAGAAGGCTGTAGCTGACTGTCAGGCAGCGGGCGAGGAGCTCGTTGGCAGCTGGCAGGAAATAATGCGTATACGCCAGATGCTTCACACACTACCCATGCGTCTCAAGATGTCTGTGTCGCCTGTGAAGCTGGAACGCGATATTTCCCAGCTGCAAGATGATCACGCCTTCCTTGAGAGTAAGTGCACAAATATTATGGCCATTCTACGTAATCGTCTAGCACTTTGGCTACGCTACGAACGCCAATTGGAACTGGTTCATGGTTCTGTGCAGGAAACGGACTTTATGATGGAACTAATACGTGTGCACGGACAGGTCGATTATGAGCGTCTGCGTAAGGCTACTGAGCGATTGGAGGTGAGTTTTGTCATCTTATTGGTTTATTACAGTGCGTTAGGTAGGCCCAACTTATTGGGCTACCTGCTACAGTTAGCAATAAAAGTTGTGGTACTAGTAGAAGATTTTTGCAAAAAAAAATATATAAATATTTGTTTTCAAAAGAATTTATTATCGTTTACATTAAATATAATTTCAAAACATTTAATTATTTCATCTAAAATTAATTCGTTAATGAATATTTAAATTAAATGAGCAATAAATTCAAGAGTTTGGCAGAAATACAATATATAAATATTTAAAGCCAACTTTGATTAATAATAATTCTAATCAAACTAAAGATATTATTTTCTAAATCCAAACGACAATTTACCTCAAAAACTGAATACATAAATCGCGTGTTTGCATTACAAATGTCAAAAATGCTTCTCAAAGTGACATGTTCGTGCATGTCTTGAACTCACTTTCGCGTGTCTTATCAGCTTTAAGAGCAGCTCTCTCCTCCCAGCTGACAGTTGCTATAAAATCGCGCGCGTTCTTCTGCCCGCTTTGAGTCGAGCGCGCACATTCAAACACACCACAACGATTTTCTTTTTCAAACATCAATTAAGCTCATTAAAAATAACAGCCGCAAAGTTGTATGTGTGAGCTTTTGTGTGCAAAAGCTTTCGTGTACTAAGCTTTGCATTACCATTCGTTTGGTTGCGGCCACAGTTGATGTTAAGCTTTCGAAACGCGCGCGCGTATCTCGCGAGTATTGTCGCGCTGCCTTTGAACAATTTATTAAATCCCCATTGGGGCGCTTTTGCTCCTCCTGGTATAATCTCAACAGGGTTTGGCGGGTGATCTGCACAATCGGGAGCAGCTGTTGGATGATTTGAAGGGCGCCGCCAAGCCATTGATTGAAAGCTGTGATGTTCAGATTGTCGAGCAAATTGAGTCGGCCGTGCAGGATGCAGTAGTTGCCTGGAATGATACCACAGAGAATTTGCAACATTTGTGCACACGCTATCAGCGCGCCGTTGAGCTCTGGAATAAATATCGTGACGCTTCCGCAGCGGTCAAGAGCTGCATTGAACAGCAAATGGATAGTGTAAAGTCCTTCGAGCAGCCAACAGTGGATGCCATGCAACATGCCATGGTAAGTAATTTGAACGTAAAGACACGCTTCCAAACACATACAGGGTGTTCCACACAACACTCTAGCGCTGTGTAGTACTATTGTTTGTATTGATTTGTATCTGGCTGGGCATTGGGAACACCCTTTGCTTGCGAAGTAGTGGGTGGGAGTCAGTTCCGTTTTGATTTTGGCGGTAAATATAAGGAAACTAAAATGAAAATACGAGGACGATTAATTACTATACGTGGCGGCAGCCGGACGGAGCTATAATTACATTGATTTTCAGCCGTAACGCTCTTGGCCCAATCAATTTTGGGCGCGTTACTGGTAAACGCTTGGTAATAGCTTAAGCTATAAGTAGTACACCAAAATATAGGCTACATGTGGGCCAACTCTAACGTATACACAGACATTCAGACCTACAGGCATACGGACATACGGACATGTAGGTGGTTGTTTGTTTCATAAATTAGTTTTACTTGACAGATGGACAGATGGAAACGTAAGCCACACATAAGTTGATTTAACTTCCAATTTTCGATTTTTGTTATATTTATATTTGCTTTAAAAATTAACACATACTTTTGTTGTGTTTCTTTTTTTATGTTTATTGATCATTAGGGTCATTATAGAGCCCAACAGCGAAGCGTTGTAATTATTATTTTTGTGCCCAGTTCATTAGGTAGAGTAGCGCGCCCAACTGTCACTTCACATGGCGAACTTTATCAACCCGAAAATATAAGCTCTCTGTGTTTATATAGCTGCTTTATCTGTACAGCAACAGCAACAGCAATAACAACAACAACAACAATGACAACATAACGTAAATGTAGGAACAGCAAATGCCTTGAGCACAAGTCCGAGCTAAAGATAAATGTAAAATTGTATTTCTTAATACTCTCTGAGCTGTTAAAATTTCAATGCCAATGCTTAGTGTTGTTTTGTTTGTTTGTTGTGATAAAGCAAGAAAAAAATACGTAATATTGTTGAATACTTAACAGATGATATCATAGGGCATTTGCTGCCCTTTAAATTAAAAAATTAACAGTGCGTTTGTATAGAAATAGAACTGCCGTTTGCCTGCAGCAGCAAGCGCGCTCTGCGGGCGACCTGTTTTTTCTGTTTCTGTTTCTGTTTGAATTGAAACTGAAAGTGCACTCGACACTTGCTACCTAATTACGAGAGCGAAGACAATTGATAAGCGGCATGAATACGTATATACATCCGTATATATATATAGTATATATGTACATGGGAATGAGGGCTGACTGACCCGGCCGGCTTAAGCTAAATATTTAGTTTCTGTCGTGCTATATATAAACCAATGACATTTGCATTTGCATATATATATATATATATATATATATATATATATATATATTTGTGCTCAAATAATTGCTATGGTTCAACAAATAAATGATTGTTGATACCAAAACTTGAAATATGCGCTGCAAGTTCGACAATTTAGGGGATTATACAGATGTTAGATTTGGTGTGTAGGTGGAATTTGTTGTACAGGAAGTACAAAAATTATCAGCTTAAATAGTTTATTGAGACAAACAAGAATATTGAATAAAAATCATTATAGCACGAATATCTAGCACACTTGTAAACTATAAATAGTCTCGCATTATTTAATCACAAATCGAACTAATGATCATTGTTCAGTGGTTCCCAAGCTATTAGCATAGATCAAAAGGGGCATCATTAAGTCGCAATTATCTTTGAAAATAACAAAAAACTTAACTCATTTGTGGTCTTTTCAATCAGGTCTGCCAAGATACTCTGAATACCCAACATGAGCGTCTGATGGAGTTGCGTGAGATTGTGGCGAAAATAGCAGCCGATGTTGGTTTGGATGCGTCCACACTAATGCAAGGTGAATTGGATGCACTGGGTCAGCGTTTGCTGGAATGTAAAGATGCCATTACCACACTGGCGAATGTTGCCGAAAGTCAGGACAAGGAGCGCAAGGATGTTGACAAGGAAGTGACCCAGGCCAAGGTTTATTTCAACAATGTGCAGCAGGTGAGTTCAGGTCACAAACTAAAACCAAACAAACGAATGCAACTCAATTCACGGAGCTCTAGCACAAAATCCAACTGTGGTACAGGGGTGTAGTATCTGTATCGATTGGAACTAAACTGAACAGAACGTGATGATTTGCATATGTTAGGAACTGGCGTGTGGAAATTCCCATAGCGTTAACAATAACAACAACAACAACAACAACAACAGTGCCAATAAAAAAGCGGACAACAGCGCCGGTAATTGTTGTTGTCGTTGTGTGTTAATCCAATACGAAGGACATGCTATTTTAAGTGGGTTAAAAGTTGAAAAACTTTCACTCCTCTAACAATTTTTTGTTGTGTATCCAGTGACAGTGGTGTCCACATATATTTATGGCTTCATTTGTGCTCATTATTGATTGATCAAAGGCGTGAATTAAACTACACACTTATTATTAATATTGTGTCCTGCCTGGGGTGGTGGAGGAAGGGGTGGGAGTGTGTGAGCGCATATTAAATTTTCATTGAATTACATACTGAACAGACAGCCACAAGCTTATATGGAGTCTATAAATATTCCATAAGTATTTCAGTTCGTCAATATTAGTTCTTCGACGTCAGTTAAATGCTTCGTTATTGTGCTGCAAGTCCGTTCGATATATTCAAATGTATTATGAAATAGTTTATTTTTAAATTAGTTAATTTATTGGACTATTCGGATTCACTCTACGTGGGTCTGTACTCCCAATAAATTGGATTCATTTACTAGCGACATCGATTACCACTTTAAAGCATTTTTGCTTCACGGTGCCGCCGCCCATTTGTAATTCACATGCTAACCAGTCTCGTCGCTTTGTGGTCCGCCCCAAACCAACACCTACTGCTCTGCCCCCGTCGCGGCAGCCCGCAATAGTTGGCCAGACAGTTGAACAGCGCGCAAAGCGTGTGTCTGCCATGAGGTCATTGCCAGTTGCCAGCGGAAAGAGTTGCTGCTGCAAGGTGGCAGTTTTCAAAATATTTTTTTCTGCTACTGTTCGTTGTTGTTATGTTGTTTTTGCGCGCGCGTTATGAAGCCGTTGTGCAGCGGCGAGTGTGGTAACTGGAGATCGCATTGTGGTTTATTAGGGTCAGGCCAATTAGCCATGCACAAAACGTTGTTGCACTGGCTGGCCGGCCACCTGTACGCCACAACGTCGTTATGCAAATATTATTAACGTTAAACTAACATTACATTTGTTTGTTTGCCTTTTAGGATATTGCACGTACTGAACCGCAAACGACCAAGGAAAGCGATGAGCAGCTGGCCGCGTTGCGTGCACATCTGCAAACGTTGGCACGCACCGAGGAGCAACTGCGTCAGTTACGTGAACGTCAACAGAACAATAATGAGACGCCCACATGTGCCGCTGCTGTTGCCGCCGATGATAGCATATTGGAGGTGCTGGCATTGTGGCAGAAGATATTCCAGGATACATTCCAGGAATATCATCGTCTGTCCACGCGTCTGGCACGCACACAGAACAGCTCAGAGGCATTGCGTCTGTGGCGTCAGTATTTGCAGCACGTTCAGTCGTTCCTTGCCTGTGCCATACCCGAGGACTACAGCAGCCTAAGGGAACAGCAGCAGCTATGTGCCATACACCAGAACCTGCTCATTTCGCAGCAGAGCGTGCTCTCCGAGAAGCCAGTGGAAACGGATCTTTCGGAGCAATACAAGGCCTTGACCAATCTCCACAATGAGACGCTTTCGCGCATTATGCAGCGCAACGATGAGCTGGAACGCCGTGTTAGCGGCTGGAATTCCTATCGTCAGCAATTGGCCGCTTTGTTGGACTGGCTGCGACAGCGAGAAGCGGAACGCAATGCATTGCAACTGCGCTATATTCATCTGAAGCGTGTGCCACATCTCAAGGCACGTTTGGATGCATTGCTGCTGCAGCTGACGCGTGGCGAACAGCAGAGTGCGTCGCTGAAGGCACAGCAACAGGAGCTGCTCAAGTATTGCGATGATGCGCTGGCCACTGCCATGCGCATGGAGCAGGCAAGCATCAATCAGCGCATTAGCAATTTGCGTGCCGCCCTGGACACCTGGCTGAACTTCCTGAAGCGCATCAAGCACCTCTCAGATACGTATGAGAGTCGTGTGCAGCAGCTACAAGGGGAGTTTGCCAATGCCCAGCAGCTGCTGGATAGCAACAGTGGCGATTCATTGCCCACACTGCCCGCGGAGATTGAGCGACGTTTGGGTGGACTGAGGGCACAACGTGTTCAATTGGCTGCCCAAACCCCATCCCTGGAAAGCCTGACAGTTACTCAGGAGGAGCTGAAGGAGTGCATCAGTCCGCATGACATGAAGGCTATACGACAGTGCAGTTTTCTGCTCTGGCAGCAACATGCAGATCTCGATTACCAGCTTTCTGTAGTAATCAATGCCATCGAAGAGCGTCTCTCGCTCCTCTCCAACTATCAGGCGCGTTATGCGCGCATATCGCAATGGTTGCGTGGCCTGGAGGAGCGTGTCGAGCGCGATGCTGATGTGGCAGCTGTTAGCAATCCCGAACAGGCAGCCAAACAGCTGGAGCAGCAGATCAATGGTGAGCTGCAGTTACGCGACAAGGAGCGCGAGTGGTTGCTAACCGCCAGCCGAGAGCTATTAGCGCTCTATGTTGATGCCACACCCCAAGCGCAGGAAGTTCGCACTCAGGTCCAACAGCAGAGCGATGCGCTTATCGATCGCTGGAATCGCCTCAAGTTCCTGTGCAAGCAGCGTGCCACCAAAATTGGCGAACTGAAGCAAACGCTGCTGCGTCTGGAGGAACGTATTGCCATCATACGCTCCTGGCTGTTCGAGGTGGAATCGCAACTGGACAAACCCCTTAGCTTTGATAGCTACACGCCCAATGTGATCAAAGCCAAGCTGTCGGAGCATGAGCAAATCCAGCGCTCCATTGAGCACCATAGCAGCAATGTGGGCGAAGTGCTTAACTTGGTCGAAATGCTGCTAAATGATGCGGACAGTTGGCGCACACAGGTGAACACTACAGGCCTGGCATCGTCGGCACAAAATCTCGAGCAACGCTGGAAGAATGTCTGCAGTCAGTCGGCAGACCGCAAGCAGCGCATACTCCTCATATGGAATCTGCTGCAGGACCTCATCAAATTGACTACCGAAAACAAGGGCTGGCTGGCGAAGCAGGAGAACCAGCTGTCGGGCTACGAGCGTGACCAGAAGTATGTGACCAAGCAGAAGCTCGAGGAACGCCAGCAAATATTGCGTGCCAAGCTCGATGAAATCGACACTGAATCTGTCAGTCTGCGTATGCTGGAGCAAGCCTATGCCAGGCTAACAATGAGCGCTGGCGTCGAGCCGGAGAACATACAGAAGCTAACGCAACCCACCAAGGTGATGTTGAGCAAGTGGCGTCAATTGACGCCACGTTGCCAGACCCTACTGGACGCCGTTGACAAAGATGCCAAGGTGTTGCGGGAGTTCAATACGGCGCAACTGGAGGCAACCAAATCGCTAACAACAATACAAAAGGCATTGGAACAAGTGCCCAATGCCGAAGATGAGCAGGCGGCTAATGTTGAATACACCACAGTGCTGCAACGCCTAGAAGGTCTGGAGCGTAAGCTGCAACAGGCCGAGCAGCAAGTGCAACAAGCCGATGCCCTGGGCAAGCAAGTTGAATCCCGTTCGATAGCACAGCCGCTGAAGCTAAAGCAATTGGTCAAGAACATTTCCGACTATACGACACTCTGGCAAACCGTACAGAAAACTCTGCTAAGACTCAAAACGAATTGGTTAGTGCGTGCCGGGCAGGATGTTGTTGTAGGCGCTGCTGGCTCGGACGCACATGCCAGTGTCCAGGTGAATACGCTGTCTCAGCGCAAGCTGCGACAAGCACAGCTACAGCGTGAAACCTCCATTACGGCCAAGGATGCGTACATCATGGAACTGAAGACGGCCATTAACGAGTGCCAGACTAATCTCGATGATCTGCAGCGCTCCATTACGGACAAGACACGCAAACCAGGTCCACAGAGAATTGCCAAACTGCTGGGCAATGCACAGTCATCCACGGAACTGGTCAAGCATCTGAGCCATCTATTGCTCGCCGAATGCCAAGCGGATAATCTTGCCGCCCAAGTGGACAACGTGTCAGAGCTGGCGTTGCGCTTTGATACACTGCAATCGCAGTGGAAGGCGCGCCAACAGCACGATCAGAATTCAAGGTATGTCATTGCATTCTTTGTGTTTTGTTTTTAATTTTATAATTTAATTAATTATTTTTAATTACAATATGTATATACTACTTGCAAACTTTGATGCAGCATATTTGCCATTTTAAGCAATT
Organism: Hirtodrosophila caputudis; assembly: GCA_037075125.1. Classification (NCBI taxonomy): domain Eukaryota; kingdom Metazoa; phylum Arthropoda; class Insecta; order Diptera; family Drosophilidae; genus Hirtodrosophila; species Hirtodrosophila caputudis. The sequence goes on along the minus strand of JBAMCO010000027.1, from coordinate 13,449 downwards.
TTCTGTTTGAAGCCATTCCTAACGCTTTTAACCAAACTTGATTGAAGAAGATTCACATCAAAATTGAAATCATTTTTTATTGTAAATGTTGTGTATTCCTATGATTGAATAATTCCAATAAAGAATATGCAACGCTTTATAGATCAACTTGTAATTCCATTTCAACTAAGAGAGAACTAACTTGTAATTTAAGTTTAAATCAAGTGATCACAGTACAAATCTAATATTGATTCAGTCTAATTTTTATTTTCAATTCGCAACAAATCAAACTGAATTTCAATGGCTTCAAATGTCCTTAAGAGTTGGCTATAAACCAGTTTACTTCTTACCTGAAATTTGTCAAATTGTTTGCATCAATGAGTTTGCAAGTGTTTTTCCACTTTCTGTTTACTGTTTTGGTTTTTCTTGGTTTGTGTTTACTATACACATGGCTAACAAATATTTACAAATGTTTTATTGCTTTATGTTTCGCTCTCTCTCTCTCTTGCTCGCTCACTCACACAACATCTATGCCCACCATCTGAAACACTCGTCACTTACATTTCCAAACAATAAACAAAACACAAATACAAATTTGCTTCACTTTGAACCTGCGCATTCATGTTGCTGCTCCTGCAGGTGCCTGCTACCTGCGGCCTACAAATACACCTGCATACAGTAAGTGTTAACCGTAAGCCTACACTGCTCCTAGCTGTGCACTAACCCAAGTAACAACCCAGACAAGTTTCTGTGGTCCGCTCTGTTGATTGTTCTGCGTGCACTTCCACCAGACAAAAGCTGACAATTGTCCATTAATTGATTGTCAGTCTCCAAAGTGGAGCAAAATAAGGACTTGGAACTTGTCTGGGTTGTCAGCTGATTAAAGCCGTAACTAAGGCTTTGATCGACTAACTCTATGGCAAGTTTACATTGCGTTAAGGTTACACTTTGATTGAACTTCTCTAATTGCCAAATGTATTTTATTTTCTACGATATAGTGAGGTCGGTCGCCTAACCTGTCCGCTCTGCACGCAACGCAATTGGCAGCAGATTGACAATGATCTGTGGCGTCTGGAGCAGTGGCTGCAGTTCGCCGAGAGTACACAGAAAGCCCAATCGACACCGCCCTCAAATATTGAACTGCTGGAGGATGTTACCCAAGATCATCGCGAGTTTTTGCTGGATCTAGAGAGTCACAAATCGATTATCTCATCGCTGAATGTGGTCGGTGATCATCTGGCCACCCACACCTCGGATACAGAGAAGGCGCGTCAATTGCGCAGTCGCCTCGAAGCCGACAATGAGCGTTGGAATAATGTGTGCATTAATGCCACCAAGTGGCAGGGTCTGCTGCAGACAGCGCTCATGGGCAACAGCGAATTCCATCAGACCATTGGTGAACTTGTCGAATGGCTGCAGCGCACCGAACAGAACATCAAGGCCTCTGAGCCAGTTGATCTGACCGAAGAGCGCAATGTGCTCGAGGGCAAGTTTAACAAATTCAAGGATCTACGCGCCGAACTGGAACGTTGTGAACCGCGTGTGGTAAGCCTACAGGATGCAGCCGATCAGCTGTTGCGCGCCGTTGAAGGCTCTGAAGAGCAATCCCAGCATACCTATGAAAGGTAAGTGTCCCAGGCGCCAGTGCGTAGGGTGGAACGAATAAAATTCCTTGGTGCCGCTTTATATACATATATAGTATATATATTTCCTAGATTGTTCTATAAATGTGTTAGTAACATCAGCGTAGCAAAACTTCAAGTTTTGCTGCAATATCTGAACTAGTCTTGGGCGAATTTTATGTTTACCGAATTGGTTAATTAATTAATTAGTTAATTAATTTGTCTGTATTTAGTAGAAACTATTTTTAGTTGTAATTTCATCGGAGTTACATTTGTTTTTATTCCATTTCTTTTATTAAAAACAAAACACACACATTCCTCTGTTCTATTGTAGTTAATTTAAACTATCGAAATCTTGCTGTCTCCATAGTTTGGCTTTACTTTTATGATATGCCACGCCTTTCTTTACACTACTTAAACAAAAATTTATTTTTCACAAACAAACATTTACAACAAAATTACACTAAAATTCTTACTTTTTGGCAACCAAACAACAAACACTCGTATTACTCTTACTTTCAACGTTTCCAGTCGTTGCTTTTGTTCTACAGTTCTATTTTATTTATATATATATATATCGATTGATGTCGACATTTACTATATATACTATATTTTACATAGTTAGACAGTTCGTTTGGCTTTAAATTTATATTTTTCGTTTCAACATTTTTCGCTTGTAAAAATTTTTGTGTTTCGCTGTTTTTGTTGCGTATTTGATTTGTTTTTGTTGTTCTTTTTGGTACTCAAAATTTTTTTCGTCCGCCCATTCTAACACTTCATCAAAACCGAAATGCCTAGAGCCGCTAGCAAATGTTTTAAATATTCTAGAACACTTTCCAGATTGACGGATCTCCGTTTGCGTTTACAATCCCTGCGTCGTCTATCCGGCATTTACATTGTCAAGCTGGGCGCTGTGCTTGGCTATGACGGTGATAATCTGGGCGTGCCACTGCATGTGTTGTCAACTGAGGTAAGTAAAAAGTTTAATAATATTACACTTCACCGTTTAAATTGTCGCAGTTCAATGAGAATTTGTCCAAAATCAAAAATGTTTTATTTTTAAACTTAAGCGCACCAAAGTAAGTGAACAAATGAGAAATCAAATTGGCTGTAAACAAATCTGTGATGAATTCAAATTGATAATACTTGCAAAATACTATATTATATATATATTTGATTTGATTTTATAATTTCTTAATTTAATTTTTATTATTTATTCTTTTTTTCTGATTTTTTTTATATGTATTATGCCATATCTAGCTTTTGGATAATTCTACATTATCAACCTCTTCTATGCAGGCCGCCGCACCCAACACAGAAAATGCAAAGTAAATATATTAATAGAAATTTGTTTAATTTTTAATTAACGTATATAACAAGTATTTGTCGTAGTTTAGTTTATCATTTTCAAAGCAAACTAATTTGCACCTGAAAATCTTCTCCAGTAGCACTTGAATATTCTATAAATATGTAACTGTTGCATGATTTAGTAGTTTATGTTAAAAAATATAATATTTTATTATATAAACATTTAGCTAATCTCGATTTCTGTATTCACAACAGTCCCAACATCGATGGAGATGCTGCCGATGGCGATGTCATCAATACCACGGTTCTGGCGCGCGGTGCACGATTCCTAGGGCGCGTTGCACGTGCCTCCCTGCCCATACAGGCACTCATGTTACTGCTTTTAGGTGTGGCAACACTGGTGCCCCACGGTGAGGATTATACCTGCATGTTCTCCAATACATTTGCCAGAAGCCTGGAGCCAATGCTGTCCTACCCACACGGTCCGCCGCCCACATAAAAAACAAATAAAAAGCCATCCCTCTCTCGTCTGTGTCGTCGTCGTCGTCGTCGTCGTCCGTTGTTGTCAGTTGCCATTGGATTAGTGCAAAAACAAAACAAAACAAAACAAAGCAAAAAAAGAAAACAAAGTAGAGAAACCAGAGAAAACAGAACTACAGTAAATACCCAACAAGAATATGCCTTTAAAAGTGTAATGAAAACCCAAGTATATGATAATGCATATGTGTGTTGTAGAAACAGTTTGTCAACAAAATTCTTGTACCAAACCTAAAGATGCAACATTCGTTGCATCACCAAAAGAGTTGTAATGTCAAATGTAAATTTTTGTAATTTTCCATATTTTGAAAATGTATTTTATTTAATTGGTAGCTAGAAACAGACATACACTAAATGCATACTAACTATACCGATACATATATAAAAGATTATATATATATATGCAATACAAAAGAGTTTGTAAATAAGATATAACTCGACGAGAAGAAGAAACACTTAATGAAATTGAAACTAACGACAAGTAACGAAATACTTTTACAAAAGATAAACAAAAAGAAAAAAAAACATTATATTAACGATATATACATTATACATATATATTTGCACAGCAAACATTTATATAACCTAATGCCCAACTAATGGAGCCCAACATTTTGTATGTATATAAAAAATAATTAAGCTAAAGACAAAACGAAATCAAAAATCAAAAACAAAAACAAACAAAAAACTTAAATACGCACATGAAATTTATACTCAGTGGCGCACATTCTATGCCAGCGCAATCCAAAGGGAGCAACTGCAACTTGTGGCTGGGGCACAGGGCAAATTTCGTGGAACATTTTTGTCCTGTTTTCGGGCCACAAGTTGCTGTTTGCCTCAATATCAGCTGTTGAAATCTCTAGACAAACCATGACCCACATAGACCAAATTGTACAGAGTTCTGGTCAAAAGTCTTTGTTGGCTATAGGCAACTGCACGTCTATCTCCCAAACCCAAGACGCTGCAGATGCTATATCCAGAAGGTCTTTTGGTCAAGGCTCTGTACGCTAGACAGCCAACGCTGCCAGAGGGCAAATTTCTAGCCATAGGCCAAGCTCTCTCCCACGGCCTATGGCTGGAAATCTGAGACACGCACCAGCCACAAGGTGTGCTCAGAGCTCTCTCACCTTACAACCAACCGGCAGCAGCATTGGTTCTCACACCTCAAAGCATTCCTGAACTCATTTCCAAAATTCGTACCATAGACACAAGTAATATTATATAGACAGCTGATCTGATTGGATTGCTTGGCATAGGGATGTGCGTCACTGGAGCATTGAACAAAAAACGAAGCAAGTGTCCTATGCCGGTGCTAAACCAAACTATAATAAATTTTCTAAATATGAAAATTGTTCAGTTGCGTATAGAAAAAAAATTATTAAAAAAAAAAAAGAAAATGAAAACGTTGAAAAAAATCGCAAAAATGCTAACGAAAAATGTTGAAAAATTTTGCATATAGAAATGGAAAAAGTTTATCCATCCAGTTAAATGAAACTTTTGTTGTTAATATTTTTTGATAATAATTATTCTATTTGCCTTATAAAATATATTTTTTTATTATTTAACGCCTTCGAGCAATTATTGAGAAAAAAAGAAATAAAAAAATATATATTTATTTATTAAGTTTACACGATACATATACATATATATATTTTAATTAAGTTGATTAAATGTTAAATATTTTGTGTGTTTTGCTGCTTCTTTACCATTTAAGATTTCCTTTCTCGTGAACAACTGTACCTTTATGCATATATTAAAGAAATATTTAAAAATAATCAAAATTTCTGTATATTTATGTTTACAAACGTTTACAATCTCAAATATTTCCGATTAAAATTGACGCAACCATTGCTCTATGATCGCCTGCTCCTTGTTGCGTGCATCAGTGATGGAAGGCGGATCTGAGGGATGACTTTGACGCAAATCCAAATGGTGTGCCCCCTCTGGCATAATGATGACGAAAACTTTATTATTTGGCGCCTGCAGAACGCCGCCGCCACTCCAGGGATCGAGCAGACCATTGCTAAATATGATATTGCTAGCAGCCTCCAGATTTCTACCACCATATCGCAGTACAATATCATAGGGTTTAGGTGTTAAATGGAATCTCTTGTAGCATTTGTCCGTAAACTCTTTCAAATCCCATGTGGTTGTGCGGTACATTGTATCGCTGCTATTGGCACAGAATGGCATAACCATCTGATTACAGGTTTGTATCTCCCAGCCATAGTTATCGTAGTTGGTTGTGGCCCTGCTGTGCTTATAGTCCACGCATTCTGTAGCTCCCGTGTAGTTTGTGTAGACGGCCAGTGCACTTGCCATATTGGTAATCAGATCATTGTCCTTGTCGTGCAGATCCTTTAGGTAATAGCACAGTTGTCGCACTGGATACGCGGGCAGTGGTGCTAGGAAACTGGAATTATAGGGATAATTAGCCATTGCCAAGTTGCCGTACACTTCCTCTAGGTAGTCCAAAAACTTGGTTAAATCATCGGCATTTTTAATGGGATCACAAAGATGAAATAGGTCACCCAATTGTTTCTTGCCCGCATCTGTGGCGGCGACTGTTTCGAATGCCTTCCACGATTTGGCAATGTTGGTGCTACAATTGGAATTGTAGGCGTTCTCAAACACAGAGGTCGTTATCTTGTTAAATATATCGCAGGGTGTCAGACCGGGAAATTGTAAAATTGGCGCCGATGCAGCCAATGCGCCATAAACAATATGTGGATATTTTATACGAAACCAGGCAGCCAACATGCCACCATAGGAGCCGCCAAATGCGATCACGGGCAGCTCAACGCCATTGCGCAAGAAGGTAATCAATAGAGCATAATCCTCCAGGGTTTGCTCCACGGTAAAATAGGCCAAATGTTCCGGTTTGCTTGCATTAAATGTGTCAGCGCCAAAGGGCAACGATTTGCCATAGTAACGATGTTCGGCAAAGACAACAACTGCTCGCAATTTGGCGGCCAATTCCCAGACGAATCCGCTGTTCTGCGCAAACCACTCAATGTCGCCCTCATTGCCAGTATAGAAGAATATTGGACTCTGTGGATCAGTCTTATCGGCATACGTATCATTATACAGATAGCGTATATTAAAGCTCTGATTATTCAGAAAACTGAAATGATCCAATGGCACCGAAAATTCCTTGATGGCATATTGAAAATTCACTTCAACGGCTGCACTTGACTTTAACGCAAAAATCAGTAAAGCTCCAAATAGTACGGCGAACATTTTGCTGTTTCCCCGCAATGGCGCAGCCAGTACGTTTAATTAAATTATTTTTTTTAAACTGTCTTTGTTTTTAATTACTGCTGATTATCTCTCTCGAGCCGGTATTTATGACCTCTAAGCGGCCAAAGCTCAGCTTAGTGTTGAATATCGGAATAGCTTTGGGAGCTCTGTTAAGCTTAGCAGCTCATTTTGAGCTTAACAGCGGTGGCGCCAATACTCTGCAATGTTAGTTAACAGAAATGAAACTACAATAACAGAATTGATGTACGTTGTATTTTGAATTGAAATAAAGCTTTATGTTAGAACAGTAAGGTAAGACATGCCTTTCCCTATTGGTTAGAGCATGATTTGCTCTATAATTAACTAACAATTAAGTTAGGTGTCCTTTAATTATGCAGATATAGGCTAATTCTGTACATCAAATAAATCAAAATAACACTTAAATAAGTGAATAATCAAATGCTGTTCACAGTTTTACATTTTTGTTTACCTGTTAAACTTTGAACTAAAAGGTTTCCTTATTAACTCCAACGTCCAATGAAATACGCGAGTTGTTTTATTTTGCCATTAGTATTAAAGTATAGTTAATATAAACTTTAAGCTATAGTCTTTAACATTTTTTTACTTAGACTTAATGTAAATGCAGCAATGACGTAGACAAAACAACATCCAATACACGATAACGCAGGTCTATGTAGTTATCGCATGCGATTTATGCTTGCAGTAGCGACCGCTTTGCCGACGATAACCAAGTGAGCGGGAGTTCCAGCTTGGCCGACGCTAAACAAAGTGTAGTGAGTGAGACCAGCAGCAAAGCCTCCAATACGACGTGTTTGAGCTATATGTTAAGTATAGATTGTCTCTTAGATAAGCACAGTACAGCACAGTTAGGCTGCTGGTGAGCGTAGATAGAAAAAGTTCTTAATGAAGTCACTCTTACCTCTCTTGGGTTATATTTAAAACATTTTTTGCTACAGTTTTCAAGCGCGAAATAAGCTTAAATTTCTGATAAATGGAACTTAGATTTATGTGACTCTCTGATTATTACCAATCAGATTAAATTAATTTTGATTATTGGAACTCTCTGATTACAAGAACTCAAACGTTATAATATTTGCAATGTAAGAATGAGAAAATAATAAAATTTCTCACCAATGCTCCTTATTATATTGTTCCCTTATTGTTGAAGTTTATGGGCATAGAGCATTGTGGTAAGATCCAACCGACGCCAAACATACATACTGTATGTACGCAAGGATTTCATTTCCGGGTTTTGAAAGGCAAATACTTTGGATTAGATGAAGGCTTGTTAAGTCAAGCGCTAGGTGCCATCTGGTTGCTATAACTACAATCTTAGCAGACTCTGGTATATATTCTTGTAAACATAATGATTTGTATAAAGTGATAACCAATTTATATGACTGATTTAAAGGCAAAGCTTACTTTGGTGTTAAAAATTGGACTATACTAAATTGCGTGTGGATAGATTACCTTTCCCATACCCCACAAATTTCTCCAACATTCTAAATGCATCAGCTAGGTGTCTGCACTGCAGAGTATATCTTCGGAAAGCTTTGCATATGAGCTCTCTTCTCTGAAGACGCTGTATAATGCTGGGCTTAAAATACTCACTCCAATTCAGCACTAATCAATGGAAACAGTTAAAACCTTTGCCATTTGTTCTTAATTTCTAAGAAGAAAAATTTCGGAGAATTTTAAGGCACAATTTAAAACTGGCCTGATTTGTTCATCATCTCAGGCACACTTCTAATTTGTTCCATTTCTATATATTTGTGTGTATTTAGTCTTTTGAACAATTGTCACTTCAAATGAAATTCGAATTTAGATTATTTTTCCCGCTCCTAGCTGTAAAAAGATATTAAAAACCAAAACTTCAGGCCGCAGCGGAAAAAGATGACCAAATGCGCCAACCTTTTCGTAAAGCATCCGTATATATTGCGCTTTTATTAATACTGGAGGCTATCACCGGTCTAGTAATCGTAATCGTAACGGCTGTATATCAATCGATGTTGTCTACCTATTTGGAGAATATTCAGTGTCGTTTATTATTCAGTTATCTATTCAACGTATATATCTTTGGCGCCCAATTGGCAGTGACATTCCTCTGTAGTCTCTCCTTGTGGAATCGTTTGTGGAAGAGACGGTGTACGCCGAATGTGCGCTTATTACTGTCAATTTGGCTGTTTTATTCGTGCGTAATTATTGCATCTGGATTTGGCACACTGTGGAATCTATACTATCATATCGATGTATTGGAAAGTTCGACGGAAAACTCACTGCTACGGGGCATCGATGAGTATTACACATGCCCCGAATGGAAACTGCTATGGGATGGCCTGCAACTGCGAAAACAATGCTGTGGCGTCAATAGTTATGAAGATTGGATGAATGCTGATTGGATGCCGCCAACTTCAGGGAGGAACTGTTCAACCCGCAAGAAAATATTAGCACCACTCGCCTGTCTGAAACGAGATAGTGATAATATCGATTTCAACAATTTAATGATGACTGCCGGTGGCTATGCAAAAGACAACCGTTGCAGTCGACAACATATGTCGGCGATTACAATCAATTCGATCAATACAAACGGATGTTTATCTGTTTTTTCCGACGCAATATGGCGATATTTTTACATCTTGCTCGTACTTATACTGCTCAGCTTAAAGTTATTGGTAAGCGATCTGATCTCAAATAAACTACACTAAACTATAATTTATAATGTAATTATTAACACATATTATTTCTGGAAGATTTCCCTGTGCTGCCTCACCAAGTACATAATACAACGCCAAAATGCAGGCGATGGCTGCGATAACGGCGGCTTCACCGATGAGGAGGGACGTCCATTGGTCATGGTGAAGTATCCACGTAATGTGCGTTGCGTTGTACTCGGTGAAGATGATTTGGCATCCGATATAGCGCCCGATGCCAACTATTGTAACTGCGTGGAAACTCCAGGCGATGCGTGCGAATGTTGTGAGGAAATGTAATACACAGAAAAAAGATTATATTTTGTTAATTATTCGTCTTGTAAATACTTTTAATTTATTTATTTTTTATAATTCAAGTATTTGTTATTAAAATACAAAACACATATTTGTTGCGAGTCGTGAATTCATTGCTTAAATAGTTCCATATCTAATACAAATCGGCAGCAGTGGAAACGTAATAAAAGTGTCTACATAAGTTATAGCACTAAATTGATGTGCGCGTTTTCGAACACTGTTTATTACGGGTTAGAGCACTGCATATTTCCCTGGAAAACCCGCTTCGTTTCGCATAAGCACAAAAGTAACAACTTCAATTTGGATCATGTGGGTAATTCAATTAATTTCTAGTTCAGTTTAATATTTTATTCCCTTGTAGGCCTTTTCCACCCAACGTACCGCATATTGTGGGAGACGACGATGAATCCTACGAGGCAGAAGACGCGACACAAAACTCATATGCGTAAG
>JBAMCO010000025.1:0-31103 GCA_037075125.1 Hirtodrosophila caputudis | reverse complement strand
CAGCTGAACAGCTGTTATTTGTTTACGCTGTAGTAGAATTTATGAATGAAATTCTGAGCTGAATGTGTGTGTGTACGTGTGTGTGATTGTAAGTGAGAGAGAGCCTCTCAGTCGCTGTTTGTGTGTGAGTGGACGAGTGTGCGTGCTGACCTCTAGCAAATATATATTACGTATACGTATATCTATGATATATTGCATTTAGAATGCGTGTAACAAGGTCAGTTGACGTCGCCGCCGCCGCCGCCGCCGCTGAATGTATAACAACAACAAAAATCAATAGACCGAACGCAGCTTGAATTAATTTTGTGTTTGCTATTGCTCCAGCTTTTGCAGCTTCTTTCCAAGAGTTGTGGCGTTTCGTTCAATTAAACAGTGGCTCGTAAGTTCAACAATTTGAAGCAAAACATTCATTATAGTGTTAAAATAAGTAATTAAATAAATTAAATTATTAATGCTATGTAAAATTTAAGCTAAATATATTTTACTATTTCATTATTATTTCAATTATATTTTGAGCTGCTATTACACCTTATAATTTAACTCCATTGATACTTTTGCGTATCTGAACCAAAGTGAACTTGTACTCAATAAATCAAATTGAACTGGTGTTGACATCTCTATTCTTTACCCAATTCGCTGTCGCCCGTGGCATCATAGATGGTAACGCGCTTCACCAAGGACATATAATTGTCGCCGCTGCTGCTGCCAGCGCTGCAGGTGATGTGGCCAATGTTAAAGGTCACCAAATTCTTTATACGAAACAAATTGCGTAAACATTCCATGTCCTCCTCGTATTGGCTTGTGACCAGCAGAGCCGTAATGCCATTTGATGCTCCTGTGGATGCCATTTCGCATGTGAACCGTTTGCAATTGATTTAACGACTGAATTTGGGTTAAAAACTGCACTTTTCATTAAATTGTATAGCATAATTTAATTGTTTATGCCAATACAGCATTTTGTTGGAGACATTGCACCAATAACACAATTCCCAAGAATTGGGTACACAGGTCAATTTTTTAGACTTTTGTTTCGGTATATTTATTGTATAATTTTTGCCTATGCAATTGATTTATGTTCTTTTTTATGTATTTATATTATTTGTTATAGAATGCGATACAGAAAACGCGACCGACAAACCGTGCAACGCGCTGTACAACGACAACTGAAGCAGAACGCTAGAATAATTTTTTAATGCAATGAGAATGCACTCACCAATACATACACATGCACACAGACACACCTACAGCGATGCAAGTGCAACTGAGAGCTAGAGCAGGATAGAGCAAGCGTAAGAGCAAAATTATTTGCGAGCGCGGGTTCTCTCTTAACGCTCCATTTTAATTTCAGGTGTAATTTGAAAGCCGGTAGGCATTGGAGGTTATTGTAGCTACAGTGTTCAAGGTGGGGCGAATGCGCACTTTCACTCACTGAGTGAGAGTATACGATGCGTATGCTTAACAAAGGCAAAGCGGATGTTACATGTTGCTCATACGCCGCATTGTACAAAGCCGTTTGCATTGGGCTATAATTGCGTGCACTTGAAATTGCATAAAGCGTCCTTGGTGTAGTTGAAGTGCAATGCATCCAACTCAACGTATATATATGTGTGTGGGTCGAGGTGTTGTATGAATAAATATAAATAAATAAATCAAATGTGAAGGTTGTCCAGGTTTATCTTTTTAAATATAACTGATAAATGGAAGTACGCTAGCCTAAAGATTAGATAGGCATATTAACTTACATTATAGAATTTCGAAACTATTTACGAAGAAGAAAAGTTGTTAATATGATAATAAAAATGTTATTTTAACACAAATCTTACTTAATAATTGAAGTTAATTTTTAGGATATTTTTTTTTTAAATTGAAATTGAAATCTTACACGCAAATGGATGACAATTTATTTAATTAACAGTGGGTATTTGATGTGTACACTGTTTGTGGTTTCTTAAATCACAATTACACACATAAGATATCTAATCCCCTTGCTGTTTAGTCATTCCCCCTGCTAAATACAATAAAATAGCTACAATAATAATTATATAAATACAATCCCACTGTGTTGTATTATCATACAAAACATGCTTATACAAAAGACACAAAAGTTCAGATATCGATTCTGTTAACAGCTTAAGTTAGCTTAAGTTTGCATGCCAAACAATGCAGCGTTAACAATTTGCCTCTTTAATATGCAACTACAAAATGGCTATTAATTAAATATCAAATTCGACATGGCTTATAGATAAAGACCAATTCGGTGGACCACTCCCTAAGAAAAACAAATATATATATGTATGTATATATAGACGAAACGAAAGATCAAACAATGTAAATACCAGAAAAAACATCAAGATACGCACCTGTTCAGCCGCCTACACTCGCAAAGTTCAAGGTAACCTAAACCTAAACCTATCCAAGATATCCGCCCCGTTCACAGACCCGAAACAAGCGGCTTCCGCGTCAGCTGACAGCGGCGGTTGAATAACCCCAGCATTAACTACAAGCAACCACAACAAATTAGGGTCAAACATGTGCAGCTCCACGTTCAGCTCCAACTGAGACTCAGATTGAGACATCGAATTAGTTGAGCATTAAATTTCAGGGTCAATCTACACTTTCAAAACTCGCAATGGCAATTGGATATATGGCTACAGATTCTAGGCAGCTTACACACACACGGCTCTGACATATAATATATATTTGTAAATCTGTTAATTTTTGTGCAATTTGTTATACCCTATATAATGTGAATGTATATAATATTGCATATAGCTGCTTATATGGGAAATAATGTAGTTCGTATGCTAGATAAGGTTGACCATATCAAACGTTTTGTGTAGAGCCTTGTTTACAATAGTTCAGTACTTAATCAGGAAATTGTTTATGAAAATATAAATATGTGTTTGGGTATCATTCAGTCGAGCACACTCTCTACTTGTTATTGTGCGTTATTGTCCAAACAGCGCCCGGTGGGTAGCGCGCGACCTTTTTTGGCGGGCATTTTGTGGAGCATGAGAAACTTAATACAACTAACAAACACATTTTAATTGCGTAAACTTTTGCCTAGGCCTAGGTCAGCCGACAGTAGTTTGCTGCAAGTACTCCGTAGTCTTTCATCCATAATTAATATCATACAAATTTATTGAGCAAGCAGCCTTTTTTCAAAAATATTGCTCAATTTTCGAGCATTTGGCGACAACTTTGAGCAATTTATTCTCGATTTCATCTCAATGCTGTGAGTGAAACTCGTTCTTGTGGCATTCAACGTCGAGCACATAAAAGTACGCTAGCTCGCTATTCTAAATTCAGTTACAGTTTTAGTTTCAACTTTGTCAGCCAGGTGCTGTTCCAGTTCCCCCAGTCTTGAATATTGTGAGCTATATTTACATCTTGTGGGCGCCTCAAAAATAAACAAAAAACAAGAAAAAATTGTGCAGATTAAGATCAACCATAATATAAAGATATAAAGTCACAATGCGTGGGTTTTTGTTTTAATTATATGCAACCTTGACTTTGGCTGATTGCATTTTTGAATGCCCATTAATGACTATGTAAATTTGAATATTGGTTTAAAGTATATGATTTGTGACTAATGCTATAAAATATCCAATCGAAACTGGAACACAGTGCACAAACATGACAATTAAAACGGCAATTGAGCTCAAATACAAGCTGTCTAGTGTTATCACTAAGCAAAAACTTCAGTTTCGAAAAGTTCATGGATAAAAGCGTCAGTTGTTGCAACAACTTCAACTGCAACTGCAACTGCACAACAACAATAACAAAGCTCCAACTTGAGGCATGTCTAGGTGTCTAGTCGCTCCACTTGTTACCACGATAATTGATTTTTCCGTAAATAATTTATGACGCACGTAACTGACAGTTTCTGCTTACTTTTAGATTAAAAACTGCCACTGACCAGCAGGCAACGCGCCCATAAATCAGGCGTATCATTTATTAATTTACAATTAAACAAAATAGAATGGTTTAGCGTGGCTATAATACCTTTTATTCTATTGCAGTGATCATGATGTTCAGCATCCATATTTGTTTGCTTCTCGGTTGCCTCTCATTGACCCTGAGTGCTGCGCATGCGCAATTCTATTATCATCAGGCGCTGGGTTTGCCAGCTAAAGCAGCCTATGAACCAGAATCACAGTATGTTGGTTACGCCACAGCGGATGCTCATCCATCGGTTGTGCAGAATGCCCGCTGGGAATCAGAGCTGCCCCCTGAACTTTCCAAGAGCGCAAGATTCTACAAGGATCCGGTCATAGCATCCAATCTAGCCAAGGAGTCGCTCCTAACACGCAAAGAGATGGCAGTGGTGCATCGCGAAGCGGAAAAGATACCACGCGAACAGGTCTACAAGATCTTCAAGAATGCGGGTTTCCTGAGACGCAGATAAACCGGAAAACTATATTTTTATTCCTATGTGCCTTGTTGTATTCTAGTTTGTAATTTGTTAATACATTTATGTAAACGATAATTATGTATATTTATTTTTCTTTGATTGGAAAAACTATTATACAATTTCCAGCTATGTTATTGAGAGGAGATCTCATTAAATTCCAAGGATTCTCACCGGAGAAGATATCCTGCTGTTAGTGGGTTTGTACTTTGTTTATTTTCTTGCTCAATTTGTAAAAATTCTTTGTATAATATGCGAGTTTACTACAGTTATTATTATATACAAATACAGGTTAAAGAATGTGTTATTATTGTACATATAGTTCGGCACCGTTGCTGGGGAATGTGGCAAAGACGACTTCATTAAAATCATTTGGTTCATAGCGCTCCAAGAGATGCGCTGGCAATTGGGCATAGTATTCTCGTTTCAGCATGTTCACATATTCTGCAGCAGCTTTAACCGAATCGCACATGGCCACAATGCATCCGCCCCAACTGTAAATTAAGATCAATAGTTCATAAAATAGGTTTAGACTTTGCACATTTTATATATTGCTCACCCGGCACCCGTAACACGAGCACTAACGCCTTGTTTAGTTGATAATGCAACGAGACGCTCCAAGTCCGGATGCGAACATTCGTAAAGTTCGCGCAGGCTGTGGTGCGATTCCTGCATAAGCTTGCCTAATTGCTCAACATCCTCTTTGCTGGCGCAGCGCTGCAGTTGCTCACAAATTTCACGGAACTTGAGCACACGACCAGACTCTGTGGAGAGCAACAGTTAAAAATTAAATTTAAGTGTAGTAAACTCTCTTGCTTACCCTGAATAACATGTAAGGCGCGCTGGCGTAGCTTAAATTGCTGCATATGCTGTGTGCTGGACGTCAGAAAATCAGTTTCTAGCTGCTGTTCTGTAATACCCAGCGCCTTGCATATGTCATCGCGTGTATAAAGCAATTTGGTTAACTGCTTCTCAATTAGTTGCGCATAAGCTGCATTGTCCAAATTACATGCCTCCTCGAGGTCTATAAATCTCGTATATTGCTGCCAATTGGGCAGCTGTTGAGATTTGGCGAGCCAACGTGTTGCCAGACGGCACTCCACAACGCGCTCATTGTAGTCCGATGAGGCAGCCTTCTTTTTCTGTACCAGACTATTGGCTACAACAAAGCAACTTCCTGCGGGCAGGGTTACGGGTGTACCATTCAATTTCGGATGAAATTCGATGTGCTGTGCACAGCCCTGTTTGGCCAGATAGGCAATTGCCTGATCCATACCGCCGCTGTGTGTGCCAATATATTGCTCACAGCTAGCTGAGATTGAGGCTAGCAATTTGCGATCCAAATGCATGCCTTGCACGTGTCCAGTCCCCAAAACTGCGGCACTAACTAATGCACTAGAGCTTGACAGACCCGCTGCCAGTGGAACATTCCCGCTGAGCGCAACGCACATACCAATTGGTCGCCACTTGGCACCCAGATGCTCCTGTATGCCTTTTATGCCACATAAGTAGTAGTTATACCAGGCTGGACCACCAGTTTTAGGTAGTTCTATGCTATAAAAATTCAGTTATAATTAGAATTGAATCACACTTAGTATTTAAAAATATTCCACCTACTTAAAGTTATTCAGATCACAAGTAAAGCTCTTGAATTTATCATCATCCAGATGATGCAGCTGTAACTGTGCCTGCTGATTTGTGCCAACAGCCAAAATGATGCTCTGCTCAACGGCCATGGGCAGGACCGAATAACCACAATAGTCCACATGTTCGCCAATGATGTTTACGCTGCAATTGTCGTACATATATGATAAGTAAAAATAGATAGATAGGTAGATAAGAGTATGTTAAATGATAATGCATTAGAAAATAAGTAAAAGTGATATAGTCTGCAGAGAGTAAATCATACACTGACTATGGGATACACTACATTCAATCTAATAACCTTTGATATATATATATATGTACATTAAAATCAAACATTTATAAAATGAATTATAATTTTCATGCAAGCACACATACAACTACACTACGTGTGCCACGTTGGCTGCGCTGCTGACTGCGCTGCGACTTTCAAAACAAATATCTTTAAAGCTGTGGTGTTTATGATTAGATCGTTAAATGCCTAAGTGTACGTTGGAAGTATGTACAACATAGAAATTATAGTCGCAAATAGTTTTTATCAGTTCGCAGGGGTGTGGCGGATATATCAAATATATGAAATAAACTTAATCTGCGTACAGCCAATTTTATATTATATTCGAGATATAAGAATAAGAACATAGTTAGATAGACTTGGCTATTCACGCTGATCAAGAGAATATATTCTATATACGGTGGCATATGCTTCCATAAGGCTATTACAAACTTTTGCACTTAACAATTTTTGAAAATGAGTACAAAGTGTAATACTTAAAATTGAGTACAAGCAAGCGAATTCAATATATATATGGAATTATCAACTTACCGCCCCGGCACTCGCACATAGAACTCCGGCTCCACGCCATATTCCTGCTTATAGAAAGCGCCGAGTTTTAACAGGCGCTCATAGATATTTGCCTGTGGCTGAAGCTTTTGCACCGCAACATGCTCGTCACCTAAATTGCTAGCTGTAGCTGTACCATTTCTACTTGCTGCCATTTTGTTTAAGCTGAAATTGTATGAGCAATAAATTTATATATTATTGATGCAGCTGTAAACGTGTCAAAAATTTAACCAGTTGAGCCAATAATAATAAAATCCGACAAAAAAATAATTCACGTAAACAAACACGGACCAACAATTTTATGCATGTGTGTATATGTGCATTCTGTTGTGGTGTGCAAATTCTTATCAGCTCGAATCTCACCTTATCACAATATCATTGATGCCGCAATGTAGTACCAATGATTAGCTAACCTGTTAGCTATCTGATAAGGAAGTATTGTGCAGTTGCAGTGTTTTGGTAAACTGATGTAAATTGCAATTAGTTGAATTGAAAATATATTCAAGAAGCACGAATGGGCATGCGCCGGCAATAGAGAGCCAAAGTCAAGTGAGAGTGAGAGAGAAGTGTAATGATAAACAGCTGTTGTGTGGGCATTGCCAGCTTAAGATAAATAAGTATTCAGTTGGCGGTTTATTCAAGTGCGCATTAAAAATAACTTTTTTTCGTATTGGTGGCAGTTCATTGCACTGAAGAATACTTACTAATACATGGTTGTACAATACATACCCAAAAAATTCTACAGACTTTTAAGTATTAGTTATAGGACACTTCTGGTAAGTGCGAACACTACGACGCCCAACGAACAACTGAATAACCATGCCCGTTCAGTTTCCGTTTTTGTTTAGCCTGATATCAACGAAATCGGGAATGCGACTTGAAGAGCGCTACTGGCTCTTGTCTTTTGTTTGCATAAGCTGTACGTTATCAGTCTCAGAGCAAAGTAGGTCATACCCAAACCAGCGTCTCTTAGTTCATGCAACAAATTGTCACCAACTTGGGAAACAAAGTTTTTGAAGCGTTTCTTGAAACTGGTTTCTAATTAATAATACAATTATTCAAATGGATGCTTATGTAAGTGAATACAAAATTTATAGCTGTGTCATAAAATACAAATTAGTATTACACCCTGCAGACGTAATAATACATTTTTTATAAATATTAAAAATACTTTTTAAAATGCTAAAATGCCCGCCATCAATCGATAAGAGCCTACTATTAGGATTATCGAAATACGATAGCGATATCAAGGCGATAACAGTTATTACCTTAAAAAAGCATAGGTTTAGCCGACTTGTCAATTTGTTAAGATTTAAATCAAAACTAATATTGGAGTATCTATGAAATTAGCCAATGAAAATTATTGGCATAATTTGATACAAATAAAATCAAGCAAATTGCATAAAATAAGGATTTTCAAAATCTTCTATCGAACTTCACGAATTTGGATAACGATAGCGATTTCTGATAAAAGCAGCGCTGTGAAAAAGCCAAAGCTTAGGATTGCCTATACTCCCCGCTGTATCTAACGATGCAATACCAATCTAAAAGCCAACAACGAAAAAGAACCGAAGGAAAAACAATTTAAAATTTAAAAGCATCGGCAATTTACAATTGTTGCGCAGACAATCGTACGCAATGTCGAGCTTACAACGTACAATGCTTAAGTCCAAACTGCCACCTACAATTCCGAGCGGACGCATTGGCAGAGCGTAAGTTTTTTTTAGCCAATTATTATTGTTATGTGGGCTGAGTGTGGAGCGAGTCTAATTAAAATACAAATCATTGTAGGGATTCATTTAAGAAGTCACGAATACGGGATTACAAACCGTGCATGTGGAACGAGTTTTTTGCTGAGAAGGAGGATGTAGTAGTTGATGAGCAGCGCACCTTTCGCGTTTATCGTACTAAAAAGCCAGAGAAACCGGGCCCCGTCTTGTTGCTATTGCACGGTGGGGGCTACTCGGCACTTACTTGGGCCCACTTTTGTGTATGTATATATATGTATATTTGTTTTATTTGTTGTAATACTAGTGCACCAACTGAAAATTTATATACACAAAGACGACATCACCGTTTATTTATATTTTTAAATTAATTTATGATTTACTTTATTTTTTCTTATTATTACTTTGTATGCGCTTGTGCACTAATTGTAATTTCATTATCCTTTTTTACTTTGTAGTCGGAAGTGACAAGCATGATACACTGTCAGTGCCTATGCATTGACCTTCGTGGACATGGCGACAGCAAAGTAGATGATGAGGACGACTTGTCGGCAGACACTCTATCAAAGTAAGTGGTTTGCCTGTATGTGCATGCTGTGTGTATACTTAAATTTTATGTTTACATTTAGCGACATTGGTGAGTTAATCATGAAACTCTATCCGGAAGAGGTACCACAAATCTATGTGGTTGGTCATTCAATGGGCGGTGCCATTGCTGTGCACTTTGCACACATGGCACTGGTGCCGAGTCTAATTGGCATTACAGTCATTGATGTAGTCGAGGGCACAGCCATGGAGGCTTTGGCCAGTATGCAAAGCTTTTTACGTTCACGTCCGAAGTACTTTCAGAGTATACCGAATGCCATCGAATGGTGTATACGCAGTGGACAGGTGCGAAATGTTGATAGTGCCAAAGTCTCAATGCCTGGTCAGATAATCAAGTGAGTCAAAGCAACACATTGCATTTGAAACATAATATTATTGATTAAACATAACAGCTGTACAACGAATCAACTTGCAACGAACGATCTCCCCCTGCCTGAGGAGGTGCTAGAGTTGGCGCAGCATACCAGCATGTTTCCCAATGCGTTCAGTATTTCCGAGGATGAAGAGGTGGGAAATGTCGGTGAGGATGGTGCTGAAGGTGGTGATTTTAAGAAGCCCATAACAAGCAAAGCTGCAACGGATGCAGCCAAGAAGTGAGCTTGCCGCTTCGCTATGTTAAACTGAAAACTAATGAAATCCTTTTATTATAGTTATACCTGGCGCATCGATTTGGCCAAATCGGAAAAATATTGGGTCGGTTGGTTTTCGGGCCTCAGCGATAAGTTCCTTAATTTGCGATTGCCCAAACAGTTGTTACTCGCCAGTATAGATGGTCTCGATCGCACCCTCACCGTTGGTCAAATGCAGGGTCGTTTCCAGATGCAAGTGTTGGCGCGTTGTGGTCACGCCGTGCATGAGGACCGTCCACACGAAGTTGCTGAGGTAATCAGCGGCTATTTAATACGCAATCGTTTTGCCGAGGCTGCAGGCGAATTTCGCTGTCATATGCCATCCTGTTAAGCGACGTCCTTGTACAGTTGTAGCACAAAAATTTCTATTTTTGAATGGTGCATTAAAGATGCGGATATACACACAAAAAATATAGAGAATAGGAACAAAAGATATACTCTAGCCGTATTATCTATATATACAATATATACATATACAAATATACTCAAATAATTTATTCAATTACTTAAATCCATATGTATTTTCAACTATTGTAGTTTTTACTCATTTTGCCAAAATCATGTCGAACCAGAATGAGAGAACGAATATTCGCAATTGCTTTGTGTTGTGCTTCTTAAATTGTTGAAATACTGTGCGCGAATTTGTATGTATTAAATGTGTGCCAGATTAAGTTTAAATTAATACAAAATTATTATATGTCAAGTGAATAAATTAAATAAAGTGCTAAAAAAAATATAACAAAAGATACTAAAACTTTATTAAAGTAACACCGGAAAAGGATCGTAATTGGTGCTAATAATATATCAATTAAAAAGTTTCAAACATTTAGACATAGTTTATTACGAGCGAATTATTTTCAATCCCTAAGAGTATGCAATAATTTTTAGTAAAAATAGATTATAGTTCTATGCTCTGACGATTTATTCAAATTATTCTTATAACATTATTACTATACTTAAAACATTAACATATTTTTCTTTCAATATCGTTTTACTCCACAAAACGATAGCCACCCTCGGCTTTCATCTTCATTTTAGTCTCCAAGGCACGAATGCGATGCAAACGTTCCGATATCTGATCACGTATTTCGGGACGATGCTTTTTACCCTCACCTAACGCCTCCATTTCTGCCAGCCATTCAGCGCGTTCATTAATTTGATCCAATACTGTCAGGAAAAACAAATATATAAGTCTATTGGCCAGGGAAATCTGAAATTGTGCCTCTCACATTCATTAATGATATCCTCTTCGGTGACAAGACGCTCTTCACGCGCACGGCGTAGCGGCTTCACAGCTGGATCAGGTAATTCAATGCCCGCCATGGTAAATTGTAGCTTGGCCTTGGCTTTATCGCTCATCATGCGATTATCCGCCTTAGGACGATAGTAGCTCTTATCATAGGCACCGCTAGCTTCAATTTGACGCAAATTCTTGCGCTTTGCATTGCGAGCACGCTCCAGAATGGCCAGTGTTTCCTTATCCACATCGTTATTGGTATTGGGACGCTGTGGTTTAGGTAAGGGCAGCGGTTCTCCATTGCGTAGACTCTCATCAATTTGCTTGCGCATCACCATCGACATCTTGGACTCCTTCATAAGCACTGCAAGGCAGGTAACAGGGCCTAGCTAAAATACAGCCATATATTCTATATACTTACGCTTGAGCAAATCGGCTGTCTCTTTGCTGTACTCCACTTTAGGTGTATGAAAGGCACCGCTACCGCCTGGCGCAATGCGCTCACTGGGCCACATGGGTAACTGTTCCTCATTGCTAGCAGCTATTTGTCCAGTCTGCAATTGATGCTGTAACAGCCCCGAAGTCAGACCGCCGGGCTGTACAGTATTATAGCGATGCTTGTTCATCTTGTTAATCGTTTGAATTTAGCTCAAATTTATTTATATCAATTCCTTTACAACAGTTCGTGTGCGAGCTTGGTTAATATTGAAAACTTGGCAAATTTTTCTAGTCTAAACAACTGGGGACATGGACGTAGACGCATGGCAACCTACGTTGTTTAGCAACCGGAGTTGTGGGCACAATTTATAGCATAGGTAAACAATTTTTGAATCATTTCAGACTTTATATAAATTCTAATAACTTATTAATTCATATAAATAAATGAGAAATAATTAAGAGTTGAAAGACTTTTTTTTTGGTTTATTTGGGTTTTGTTTAATTCTCGAAATAATTTATTTAAAATAAATATATGTATATGTGTATTGGTTGTAGGTACACTCTTGAATGCTCACATTTGATAAATTGTTCTTTAGCCTGCCCCTGCTGAACCACTTCCATTTTAACTGTTTCCACTCTCTCTTTTTTTCTCTTGATTTTAAGTGTGATTTTGATTTAATTTGCAATGCAAACATATTAATGTAATTAACTTGATTTTATGCACAATTTTTGTTAATATGTCTAGTTGAACTTTTACTTATTAAACCATTTTGTTTGTTTTGTTTCTTGTTTGCTGTCAATTTTGAACTCTTCTATGGCTACATATCGTATATATAATTTACATGATTTTATTATTTGCAGTTGTTAAATTAACACAACTGTAAAATTTGTATGTGAGTGTGTGTGTATGTTGTGTTTCTTGTATTTTGTTATTATTATTTAAATAAAAAGCAATTTGTTTGTTTGTCAAGCAGCAGCCATAATTATACATTTTTTGTTGCACTTTGTTTATGCAATTTCGTTCCATTTATGCACACAATTTTTTAATTAAGCTAACAATTTATTTTTTAAATATTTTTTTTAATATATATATAATTTTCTTACAATTTTCATCCGTGGGTTATATAGCCCTCGACTCGTTAATTTTGTTTAGTTTTAAGCTTAAGCTTAGTTACAAAGCCATTGTGATCGATATCGTTTCATATATGTGTATATACTTTTACAATAATTCTCAAAACAATTAAAAAATTATATAACATAATCGATTTGCCATCTCAGTATACAGCATATGATTACAAACAATTGACTAAGGCCTAAAAGCGAAACAAAATTTATTTATATATATATATATATTGTAATTGTATATATATATATAATGTGCAATATAATGCCTGATAACATGTATATGGATATTCTCCCCCTTTTTTTTCTTTTTGGCTTATATGCTTACTACTTATACAAAAAAAAAAAAAAACAATATTTGTAGACTTAGCTTTAGGCTCCTTAACCTGCAGGTTTTTGCCATTTCTCTCTTATTTTTTTTAATTTCAACATAAAACATAAGACAAATTTTTTTTACAATTACAGATTAAAAATTTTTTTTTGTTTTTTTGTTTTCAGCAATTATGTTCCTTTAAATTTAAAATAAATTATTATATATGTGTAAAAACATAGTTCAATTATGTGACTTTCAGCAAGCAACTTACTTTTTTCCTATTTATTTTTGATTCGCATGTGTCGTGTATCGTGTGCTTTAAACGTGTTTCTCTTCTTTCTTTCATTTGTTTGTTTTATAATATAAATATTTCCAGCTTTTCTAGTTCTTATAGTTGCGAATATAGTAATCTTAGTCAGTCTCATGGTCACGATGCAGAGTTCATATTATTTATCAACATGTAATATGCATACACCATATATGTATGTATTGCATCTTGCATGTTGCATATTTCGTCGTCATAGATTTTCATTTTTAGCGGTTGCAGCGTTAGAATAGTGTAAAATGTTGATCAAATTTGGCCAAATTTTCCTATAGAGAGAAAGTTGATGGTTGGATAGGTTTGATTTTGTTTGTCTACTATATGTTGCAGGATTTACGATTAGTTGGAAACTACAATTCTTCGTTTTTGCTTTTTTTCGTTTCTTGTTTCAACTTAAACATTAATAAACATTGGCAGCAAATAAAAGCGGCGTCTCTTGGTACAGCAACTGGTGCCTCTAGCCTAATTGAGTTTTTTATTGGTTGTAGAGGGAGGGAGGGAAAGTTGTGATTATATATGCTCAGCTAGGCCATGCCAGTAATGCCAATATTGTTTGAACGGCCTGCCGTTGCATTATATGGCTACAGCAGCTCCAGCTCCAGAGCTGACCGAGTGACGCACACAGTCACATACAAATACAAATACACACACATACACACGCACAGAGAGAATAAACTTAACATTTAAACAAAACCTTTTTTTAGTGTCTTACATAACTAAAAACGATTACAAAAAAAACAGGATCTGGTTCATCTACGATACATATACATATAACATTTAAATATTTGATTTTGTTGATCAACCACAACACAACAGCCAAACAATCATGTAATATTAATAAATAACATTTTTAATTAGTTCATTGCCTGTTCAGTCATTTGGCGACAGAGCGTCTCCAGCTGCTCCAAGCTTTTAAAATCGTTCATTTTATAATCGTGTGGTGGCATGCTGAAGTTATCTTTTAATGTGGCCATGCTTAGATTTAGAAGCTGTGGCTGTGACAGGCAATGATCTATGTTATTATTGTTAGAATTATTATTATTATTGTTATTGGGCTGCTGGCAGAGACTATGGCTACAAATGCCGCTACCGGTTATATCGCCACCACCAGTATCGACGACCGGACACAAACAGCTACTGTTGCCAGGATTGCCAACTGCAGCGGCGGCGGCTGCAGCAGCCAGCAATTGAAGCTGTTGTTGGTTAATTAAATTATTGTTTAATATATTATTATTGTTATTATTGTTAATTAAAATTTGCGGCGGTGGCTGCTGAACGGATTCAGTTTGATCCGCATTACTAACCATCACCGCAGCGGCCATCGATTTTTTTGTTTGCTGCTCTGAAACACCATTTAATCCAGTCAATCCATTTAAACTGGGCTTGCGTTGCTGCTGCTGATGATTATCATTGTTGTTATTGGTGAGCACGCCCTGGCCGGGTTTGAAGATTAGCTGCTGTGGCTGTTGTGGCCCACCGGCAACTAAAATCAGATTGTTTAGCGAGCGACGATGATGCGGCGACGGCGTTTGTTGTGGCAAAGTTGGAAAATGCGGTGTATGCTGTTGTAACAGTTGCTGCATTTGTTGTGCATGCTGTGAGTGATGCTTGGGTGCCGGCTGCTGCTGCTGCTGTTGCTGCTGTTGCTGCTGTTGCTGTTGGGGACTGTTCACAAAGCTGGGATATGAGGAGCTTTTGTATTGCTGCGGCGGATAACCACCGTTGTAGTCAAACGGTTGTTGAGAAGGCGGCGGCGGCTGCTGTTGCTGCTGTTGTTGGCACATACTATGCTGGCAGCCCAATGAAAAGTTTATCATATCATTGGAGTTTTTGCGATGATTGATGCGATCACTGCTGCCATTTTTGGGTTCACATTTGCGATTCTTGCTGTTCCATCTAAATAAAAATTATAAATATTAAATTATTTCCAAAAGTGATCAAATATCTCAAAATATATAATAATATATGCGGAATATATTATTTGGAGATATTTCATTTACCTGGGCTTATTTATATTCGTTGTGGTACCGCCCGTTGTCTTACAATGATGCAGTTTCGGTAACATGGCCATCTTTACCTTGGATAACTTGAATTTGAGTTCTTTCAATTGGGTGCCATGATTTTCAAATACGTCGTTTTGTATGGAACGATCAAGTATCCACATAAATACGGCAAATGTTTCATCATCCTGACCACAAAAAGGATCTTGTTGCAGCGCATTGCCTACCAGATCTACGACTTTGAGAAACCGCAAACCTACATTATCTTCAAGCGGATTTGTATCCAGGGGCTTCATGGGCGTTAGCACTATATTTGTGAGTTCCTCGACAGCGGTACTAATCTTCACCTGACCGTTATGAAATTCCTGTTCCAATTTGGCGAGGATATGGGAGCGTTCCTTTAGCTTTTCAATGCACAACGCCAGTTTGTGAGAGGCGCCTTTGGTCACGCCAACGCTCTGAAGGAAGTCTTCGCTAATCAATAGCATTTCTTCGTACGTCACATTCTTGAACAGCTCAATATACTTGTGCAGACGCAATGATTTAAGCCACAGTCCAATGCCAGCCATGCCCGTATTACGCGTCTGGAACTTAATGTAACTGGGCTTAAAGTCATCTAGGCGCGTATCGGAAGTGCTGTTTGCTAACAAATGATTGGCGCGATGATGCTCAATGGACAACGAGAAGCTGCGTGGTTTGTTAGCAAATTGGGCCAAATTCTCTGACGAATTGGAACAATTGTCGTTCACCGTGATCACAGATGAATTCGATGAGTTTGAGGAGCAGCTGGAGATCGTTTGTGTCGTTAGACTATTGGAGCGACGCGTCTTTAAAGCTTGAATTTTATTGTCCAAATTCCAGCGATTGATATCGCGAAATGGATCGACAACATGGCCCATAAGTATTGAAGCCATTGGTAGCTCTGGTGGAGGCGGAGGTGGTGGCGGTTGTAAAAGTTGCGCATGATTAGATGCAGGGCGTGTTGGTGTAACCTATAAAAAATAAAAAAAAATTGTAAGTCAACAAATCAAGTACTTTAAAATACTGGGGAAAAACTCAGGAAGAAATAAATGTGTTGCCTACGTATCTTCTTTTTGTTCTAATACAAGATAAAAATTTTTATATAAAGAACAATATGCTTACCTGCTGCTGCTGGCTAAGGCTTGAGCCGCCGCTGCAAATGCCGCTCGAGTCCTCAGAATTGTGCGGATCAAAGTCAAGTATTTCGGTGCCATTCTTGCTGAATGAGGTGTCATGATCATCATTGCCAATGGCCAATAAAGACCCAGCAGTAGCGCCAGCTACAACGCCATTTACAAGCGACGAGTTGCTGCCCAGGGATAACCCTAAGCTATTCTGACTAGATGCTAATTCGTTCAATGTAATACCATTTAAATTATCACAGAGTGGATTGATCGAGCCACAGGAGCCGCTAACGCTACCACGCCATTCACCCGGTTGCCTGGGCAGCTTATTGCTGTTATGATGCCTGCTTGGCGGCGCAATCGTTTGCCAATCAACGCTCCGCGTCAAATTGCCCAGGGATGAGGATGAAGACGATGAGCTATCCGAAATGGTGCCCTTGCCAAGACCTAATTGCAATTGAAACTGATCAATTGAGGGTTGCACAAAATAGCTGTTGCTGCTGCTACGCTTACTGGCCAGAAAATGATCTTCCAGATGACGCAACCAGACATTCAATGTACGCCGATCATCGTTGCCAATAGCGGGGTGTATAAGCATATATGAGAATATCTGCTGCATTAATTCCGTAGGTACCAACTGCTGTATAGTATCTTTAACAGCTAGTGGTATCAGTGTCATATAACTTAATTTGGCTTCCTCATTGCCAGGTTTAAGCAGTGGTATCATATTGACCACATCATACAATATCTCCTCCTTGCGTGAATACAACAATTTGCGCTCATCTGTAGAGCTGCATTGTGTTGAAGTTGTGCTACAGGTTAATTGAAAATCACTGCCATAGCAGGGCATTGAATCTTTGTCAGATGAGGATGAGGACATGGTATCAGCTAAATCATTAGACTGACACGTCTTATATGAATTTAATAGATTTTGTAAATAGGCTGGATTATTTGCATTAATATCAATGACGACGCTGCTTAGACTCGATTGGCATGTGCCTAGATTCTGTGTCAGATTATTGTCTATGGAATACTGTAGAAACTTGAGGCTGGGATAACGTAAACGCTTTAATAGCGCATACATAACCACTGTACGCTCACAATCGTTCCATTTCTCAAATAGATTCGTCACTGTTGTTACCTGTTCGCAAAATAAAGCATTTGTTGTCGTTGTTGTTGATGGTGTTGCTGCTGTGATATCATTGGTATCAGTTTGATTGGGATTTGTATTGGGATTTATTGATGTGGCGGCCGCTTTATTAATATTGGCGGCACTTGTCGTTGTTACAGATTGTTGCTCCTGTTGTATAGTTGTTGTGCCTGCTCCAGCTCCAGCTCCAACTTTTTGCAATTCGTTTAAGGCATCATTTAAGGAGCTGCTGCATCCACCTGCTGCTGCGGTAGGCAACGCGTTGTCTGTTCCTTGTGTGTACTTCATATCGTTGTTTTATAGCGTTTGTTTAGTTGCTCAATAAATAGTCTTGTTATTTATTATTTATTTTATAATTGATTATAATTATTATTCTACTTGTTGAAAGCCTGCAGTGTTTATCTATTAGTTTTTGGTTGAGTTGTCAAGGCTGCAAAAAATAAATAAATATGCATTATTAAATGTGGGGGAATTACAAAAAAATTCACCAATAAAAAAACTGGAAATTGCAGTCACAATTTAAATAAGAAAAAAACAGTGATGTTGACTTTTGGCACACGTGATTCTAAATATGTTGTAAATTTCATCATCAATTTCTTTCTAAAGTTAAAAACTGTTCTTACTTTCTATTTGATAGAATTTAAATTTAGATTTTCAAAATTGGTGGGGATTATTTTTATTGTCATATATTCTAAGCCACGTGATTAGCACGAAATCACATCACGAAACGTTAAGAAATTTTCCTCTAACTATTGCTGCTGCTGCGGTTGTTAATACCTTTGTTGTTATTGCTCTAATTTCTGAGCGATAATGGACGTCAAAAAGCGACGGTGGCGGCGACGACGCCAACGAATACGACAACATTTCAAAGTTAATCAAATCAATTTTTTGCTAATTTATTAAATTTACAAATGCTACGGCCATGCGACAATAACAAAAATTGCAAACTGACAAACATGGCGACAAAAAAATATATGAATTATGATGAAATGTGAAAAGAAAAAAATTAAATAAAGTAAAAATTAGCATTTATTGTGTCGACCATATTACAAACATATGTATATGTATATGCATATGTCCGTTGATCATAGGGAGGTGTACGGAGGGGTTGTCGCTCTTATCACACCAAAAAAATAAATAAATAAATAACGAGTTTTGTACATAGCACCTTTGGGCTGAAGCTTTTGCGTTGGCGATAAATCAATAATAATACTATACAATTTTCAAAAATCATTATTTACCTATTAGGTTCAAGTTTACCTACTAGACCAAAGGAGGTGCGTGTGGAAAGGGAGAAACTGTGAACTGATTCTCAATAAGTGTGGTTAGGTTATTTCTTTCTACACCCTGTATTCACTTGGCAAATGGGGAAAAGGGTGTAATAAAAATGTGCAAAACTATATAACGGGCAGAGGAACGTATGTATATCTGACCGCATAGAAAGTACATACATATATTCATGTACAGGGTGGTAAGCCGAATCGTCCTTCCCATATCTCCCTGCCTATCATATGATATGAATATAAAGATCCAATAATGATCGGACCACAAAGACTAAGTTTAATCAAGATTTAGTTTGCGTTGAAAATGCTGTGTGTCGCGCGACATCTGAATGTGTGTATGCATGTAGATAGCAAGTATGTGTATTTACGGTTCTTAAATGGTATAGGGTGTACCGTACGTCAGGTAGCACTCTTTACTTGTGTTTTTTTTTTCTTTTTGCGATTTGCGCTTTTCATTTAATTTCGTTACGCTTATTTTTTCTTTTATACGCTGTGCTCATTTCGAACGGGTATCATGAAGCTTGTTTCAGTAGTTGTTTCGCTGACGACTTTCTTCGATTTTTTTTTATATTGTTGTTGTTGTCTACTGTTACAATTTTAAAGCTCTCTCAGCAATGCAGCTGTGTCAATGTATATGTATGTTTATGTGTGTTTGTATGTGTGCATGAGCAAGCATTAAAACATAACGGGCCCAATTACAGTATTAAAGAGCAGTCGCTCATGTGGAATTTACAGCTTTTATTTACTTTTTATTTATTTATTTTTTTGTTACTCTAGGGGGAATTTCACATTTTTGTTTAATTGTTGTTTATACAATTACATATGTATATAAATATATGTTTTAATTTGCTCAAGCTAACGCAGAAGCACAATCAAAAAAAAAAAAAACAATTGTAGATGGCGCGCTTTAAAATAACGGTAACTGGACATATTAAGTTTTTTTTCTTCAAATTTTAGGTTAGGTGATCAGCATTACAATAACTATACATCTATGTAGCCGGCATAAAATAGTATGCGTTAAAAATTTAAATAAATAATAAACAACAACAACTTCATCAACCATTAACGCGGCGGTACTCACAATTTTAGCTGTTTATTTAAACAGCATCTCAGTAGTAGCGATCGTATTACTTTAGCATTTCTTTTTGAATGCACAATAAAAATTTGATTACTGCACAAAAAAAATAAACAACGAGTATTAAAACAGAACGAAGTCAGGCCAAACTAAATGTTGCAATGAGCACGCACTAGGGAGCACTGAGGAAGGCGGCAATAGCAGCAGTACCAAAGCGTCAGCAGCAGCAGCGGGTGAGAGAATGACGTTGATTGGGTTTGCTGCTGGCGTCAGCTAAATGTTGCTGCTAGCGAATTTTATAAAATGGTGGAGCCCTGCTAAGTAGACTCTGCTAAGAATATATGTAGGCAGAGCGCGCGCCTTTTTCTGACAGCATCAAAGGAGCTGGCATTGGTTGCTTGCTATGCTACTGTGGGGGAGAGAGATTCATAGTAGTTTTACATACTATTACACATTTTACATACGCACATGTGTGTGTGACGGAATGCAAGCGACAATATGTCGCGCGCTACAAAACGACCTACCGACCCCAAAGCAAAATGCGCTCGCTTACATACACATACACATACACGCACGCACGGAAGCAGCCAGAAAATGCACAAGCAAAAATTGCGGCAAATTACATGAGATTACAAAGCAGTCAGGCATTTGCTCTCATCTTCTTCTTCCATTCTGACAGTGCTGCTGCTTTTATTGTTGTTGTTGTTGTTTTTATTATGTCTGCTTTCGCCGCACAATTGTTTTCATGTCGCTTCTTTTCAATTGCAGTCACTTTCGGTTCCGTTTTGGGCAAGTGCTTCTGCCCCCACCGCCCCAAATACGACACACACAAACACTCACTCATACACGCTTGCTGTTTTGTTTTGCTGCTGCTGCGATGAGCAGCTGCCCCCAAATCACGCCCCACCCACCCAGTTGTCGCGAGACAAAACGTTTAACAACAACACACAAATACCATACGACGACTACACAACAGTGCGCTTGTGCCAAAATCGTTCTATTTTTCAATTACCTTTTGCTTTCTATTCGCTTGCTCGCGCTGCAAACCTTGAAATTATTTTCACACAGTTTTTGATCGCTCCGAAATACGAGCATATTTCGCTAATTTGATATGCATATGCTATCGGATAGCACATCCATTAATTTTCGTTTAATTTTCACCTTGACTTGGCTTTGTTTGTTGTTTTTTTTTTTCTCCGCTTTTCATCAAAGTCTTGCAAAATCATACTACATCGCCTTTTTTAGCTGACTCTGGCATCACCACGACATATTTGCGCGTGCACGCAACACATTTTGGGACGAAACAAAAGAAAACTGCACAAAACTGGAAGCACTCGCAGTTATTTG
Source organism: Hirtodrosophila caputudis (assembly GCA_037075125.1). Taxonomy (NCBI): domain Eukaryota; kingdom Metazoa; phylum Arthropoda; class Insecta; order Diptera; family Drosophilidae; genus Hirtodrosophila; species Hirtodrosophila caputudis. Next base: position 9,813 of record JBAMCO010000025.1, on the reverse strand, counting down.
CATTTTTTTAAAATATATATACTATATTTAGAATTAATATTAATTATTAATTCACGCAAACGCGACAACGACGAAATCTCGCTCACACAAAAACCACATGTTAACTTAACATTTTGATGGGATGTTATTAACAGCGAGCAAATCTTTTCCTGGACTCTGCTGTTAGACGTTACAGTTTTGCAAAAATGTAGAAAATATTTTGAAATACATTTTTCAACGCAGATGATTTTGGTAAAAAAATGTTATTTGGTAAAAAAAATTGGAATTATAAAAATAATATTATAAAGTACCTTATTGAATAGATAAACAGAAAATGATTTCCAAATTTAAACATAACAGCCGGGGACTATTTCCTAATAGCAGAACCCTAACAGCACACTATTTGTCAAATATGATCGACTTATGTTATCGTTAGGCATTTATAAGAATTTGTTAATTTTATCATGCAAACGAGACGAATATTCGACTCAAGGTTAAATTAGTTTTAAGCAATTCAGTTGCCAAATAACAATTAGTACATTCAATTTCAAGACTTGCTACGATAATGTCAACTCCTACATAAAAATGTGTTACTTTTAACTAAATAATTTTAATTAGGTGGCCGGCTAGCTTAGCAATTCGGTGCTTTTTTACAGAGCTGCTTTCACCAGAAATTGCTATCGTATAGCTAATAATAATAGGGAGTTCGATAGAAGATTTTGAAAATCCGTATTTTAAGCAATTTGCTTGATTTTAAGTAGATGAAATTATGCCAATAATTTTCATTGGTTAATTTCATGGACATTTTAATATAACTTTTAATTTAAAACTTGATAAATTGACAAATCGGCCACTCGAATCCTATGCGTTTTTTGATGTAATAACTGTTATCGATTTTAAGGAGAAATACACGGGCCGCGCCCTCCTGAACCCTCGTTCTAACTCGATAGGCGACTATGCTGTAAAACTGCTGTTATTATTATTAACAGGAACAGCATTAAAGTGAATCGTACATTTTATCTTATTGCATCTTGAAGTATATATAAATAATATAAAATAGAATTCAAAATAAGCACCATGGCTGAAATCTGACCAATGTTTTTGGTTTCAAGCAAACACCCAGCAGATCGCTGCTATCGATTTAAGAAACATCGATAGGACTTGCCGTCGTGTCTGTTCTATGAACATGAACATATACAAATGAAAATGAAAAAAATTTATTGTTATTGGAAAATTGAGTGCTTTTGCAAATTGCATGTAAAATGCACATTAAAATAAAAAGCTTTGAAATCAGTGCAAATTGTTAATTTGCCGCGCAACCAATAATATAGCCCAACGACAATATAACAACAAACAACAATTTATCTGCAGCGCCACCCACAATAAAAACAAAAGCAACAACCACATAACGACACACAAAATGTTTGCACAAACGGAATCACATAAAAGCAACTTTTTGGAGCTAACGAAGGCCGCGCGAGAGGAGCGTGCACTGGAGAAACGGCGAGAGGAGTCCGCCATTCTTTTACAAGCAACCCTTAAAGGATATGCAGCCCGTAGCAAGTACCAGAAACGCATCATGTAAGTCTGAAAATAATCCACATATAAATTTATCATTATACTGAATTTTCTTTGTAACCATAGTTCAGACTTCGATACGCTTTTCTTTGATTCCCATACGGCGGAGCAAAATGAAAAGGATACAGATGCACTGACTGCCGTCAGTGTTTATCCTGTACTGCGTCGCTATTTAACACAAATCAAATTGGATAAAAGTGATGATCGTATGCGTGATCGTCTGGAGCGTATTTGTCGCTATATAAATCGTGCCATGGAAGTTGAGAATCCAAAGCTATCATATGCGACATTGTGTCTGCACAAGGATCGCAGCCTTCCCTGGATTGCTCACATCAAATTATTGCTAACTAACTGCCTGCAGCTGCTGCCAGATCTTAAACCAGAGAATCACGCTGATAGCATATCATTGGCGCTCTTTCTCCACACGCTTATAGTGTTCACAGCACCCAAATCTTGGGCCATACTGCGTAATCCACAATTTGAGCGACTACAGCCGGCAATGCAGAAGATCTGTTGTAATATACAAGGACATTTGGTTCAGAATGGCTTCTATAAAACAATGCGTGTAAGTTATTTTTGCGAATTAATTCGATGTACATGGTATTTTTATTGCGCCAATTTAAACAACAAATTGCTCTTAATAGTTTCGAATTTTGAAAAAAGTTCTGAAATAAAAAGCTTAAATAATGCTATATAAAAATGAAGGAATAGCGCTGATTGGCCATTATAACGTAGCCTTATATGGAAGGCGTCATCGACACATACTTTCGACGTTTTCAATTTTTAAATATTCAAAATTTACAGGTCATTTTAATTAAAGGAACCGCTCGCGAAGAATTGTCCGTTAAGCCAGTGACGCTTGTTGCCATAATTACGCTTTGCCTGCGACCATTGATTGATGGAGATTATAGTCGTAATTTGCTTTCACAATTTCTCACTGAAATTCTCTCAGTGCCGGCGCTTATATATCATTTGCATCAGAGTGTGCCGCAATGTATTGAACAATTTAGTTCGATGTGGCTGCTAAAACGTGCTCTGAGCATATCCGAGGATTTTCAATGGTTTGAAGAGTTTGGTGCCAGCATGTCAGGTACCAAATCGCTAGCATATCTCGGCAACATTGTGAACATGTTCAATATAGACAATCTGAATGAGGCTAAGCTTTTGGCCTATCCGTTGCTAACTGTAAGTAAAAAAACCTAATCATAATAATGAGAAATCGATTTCTATAGAATTTTTAAATTTATCAGGATACGACAACATCGTTGCTGGAATTAATACCCAACACGGTGACAAATAAGGGCGTCTTTACTCAGTGGCACGAGCTACTAGGCTGGCATACCCCCTGTTCAGAGCCAGCGCAGAATCAGAATGTTGCATTAATTAAGAAACAGTTTCACATGCTGTGGGATCATCGTTGTATTAAGCTGCTTCTTGGTGATCTGCTAAAAGGCATCAACGAAAACTATGAGCGTATTGAGTTTCAATCACCACAACAGCCCTCAACCAGCAATTTGCTGCGTCGTGCTCTAGAGCGTAGCTCCACACGTGGCACCGGCTTGCTGGCCAGTGCTGCTGGCAAACAAACTAAGGTGCAATGGCGTAAGCTGGACAATAATGATGTTATTCAGGTGTCACGCATTTGTGGCATGTATTATGCGGCACTCAATACACTGTCACAAATGAAACTCGATATTCTGACGGGCGTTTGCTATAATGATAATGTGCTATATGATATTTGGTTGCTATTAACGTCGCTTGGTCCCAATTGTGGCATGAAGGATTATTTAGAACTGTTAAGAAACGAGACAACAATGCAAAAGCCACAGATAGCTATGCTTATGCTGTTCTGTGATTGCATGACGCATTATGTGACGTGAGTAGACATAAATTTGCCTCTGTCAAATTATTAAAGTAAACTTATTGCAGCATTCTGGATGAGTATGAAATGTATACAGAGCAGAATCCTTTTCGTCTCAACGACTATGTTATGCTTACCTATTTTCTTAATAATATGCTGTTTAAACTAATCAATGACAACATTTTGGGTTAGTCTACATTAATTGTTTATTTTAATAACTTTGTAAACTATCTTTATATTTATTTTCTTTACACAGGTCCCAAAAACATTGTACAAAATCCTGTATTTGTTTCACTTCACACACTTTTGCTTTGTTTATATCGTCGCGATTGTCGACGTCCTTTCACACCACCTAATCACTGGCTAATACCGGAGGTTAAACCATCGACATTCATCAACGATCTGGAGAAGGCCAAACGTAATGCGATGCTGTTATTGGCCAAGATGCCACACATAATACCGCACGAGGATCGTGTTAAGCTATTCCGCAAGTTTGTACAAAATGAGAAGGCTGTGATGGGATTGACGGAGAGCGCATGTGCTTCGCCGCGTTCGGCATTGATTGTTATACATCGGGAGCGCATTGTTGAAGATGGCTATCGTCAGTTGGCCGCACAGCCCACGCAAGCTTTGAAAGGTGTGATACGTGTGCGTTTTATCAATCAGCAGGGCCTGCATGAGGCGGGCATTGATCAAGATGGCGTTTTCAAAGAATTCCTGGAGGAGACCATTAAAAAAGTCTTTGATCCATCGTTAAATTTATTTAAAACCACGTCCGATCAACGTTTATATCCATCGCCCATCTCTTATGTACAGGACAATCATTTGCAGCTGTTTGAGTTTGTGGGCCGCATGCTTGGCAAAGCTGTCTATGAGGGTATTGTGGTAGATGTGCCATTTGCTTCGTTCTTCCTATCCCAATTATTGGGGCAAACACAACAGGCATTATATTCCTGTATGGATGAGCTGCCCTCGCTGGACAATGAACTCTATCGCAGTCTGACTTTTATAAAACACTACAAACAGGATGTGGCTGATTTGAATTTAACTTTTTCTGTGGATCAGGATGTTATGGGCAAGATTGTTACCCATGAACTGACGACGGGCGGCAAGACACGTGCGGTGGCCGATCACAACAAGCTTGTATATATACATTATATGGCCTTCTTCCATATGAATACACAGATACACGATCAGACGCAGGCGTTTAATCGTGGCTTCCGCAGCATTGTCAATCCCGATTGGTTGTCTCTGTTTTCGCCGCCGGAATTACAGCGTTTAATCTCAGGTGATACGGTACCATTGGATTTAAGAGACTTACGTAAACACACACAGTATTATGGCGGCTTTCATGATTCCCATCGCGTTGTCGGCTGGCTGTGGGATATATTGGCCAAAGATTTCACCGAAGATGAGCGCAAACTATTCCTTAAGGTGGGCAAAATTGATGATGAATTATAAACATTATATGATTTATTAAAAATTTGCTTTGTATATTAGTTTGTCACTAGCTGCTCCAAGCCACCACTTTTGGGTTTTGCTCATCTTGAGCCGCCCTTTTCTATACGTTGTGTAGAGGTGGGCGATGATGAGGACACTGGAGATACTATAGGCAGTGTTATTCGCGGATTTTTTACCATACGCAAAAAGGATCCACTCAATCGACTGCCCACCTCATCTACCTGTTTCAATTTGCTTAAGCTGCCCAACTACCAAAAGAAGTCAACGCTGCGGGATAAATTGCGTTATGCCGTCAGCAGCAATACGGGCTTTGAGTTATCCTAAGCTTTTTCCACATATCAATCAATCCTTGAGTGCTCAGCTTTCGGTGTTTGTTACCCCAATTTATATTTTAATTTTATTTTCAATTCTTTTAGTCCGCATTTCTTGCTGAAATATTGTTATGTTCATATTCTTATCAACACCCTAAAAATTTGTATATTTTTATCAACAATTTGATGTTGAAACTTTTTGAATCTGTAACTTACTTGCAATTATAAATATATATATATATATATTTATTTGTGTGTGTGTAGGTATTTTATAAAACACATTTAAAAGAAATGAACGGAAGTAAGAAAAAACGAAAATAAGCAAAGAACAATTAATTATTACAAATATATATATGTATGTATATGTATAAACGTATAGCTGTGATAAACAAATTATAATAAACTAACGACAAATACACAACAAACAAACAAAATACAAAGCTGAATTAAAACAAAACAACAACAAAAAAAACCTAAAACTACATAGTTAATTTACAAATATTTTAGAATTAAACATTATTAATTGAATGTGGCTTGCGTGTGATGAATATTTAATCCACATAATGCATAAGTTAAATGTAAAACACAACACAACAACAACAACAAAAAAAAAAAGAAACCAAAACGAAACAGCAACAATAAATCTATATGTCTGATTCATGTGCAAAATGTAAACTTACAATGTGTTTGCTTAATGTAAATATATATATATAAACATGTTGAGATAGTAAGACATCATAAGTATGTCCATAAGGTAGCCTAAGCGCATTGCCAAAGATAACAAATAACAATTACAACCCAAACGGCAGCAATTAGGAAATAGTAGCTGAACAAAAAATTTCCCTGGGTTCTCCGGGCATAGGTGAATGAAAAACCAAAAGACGAATACGCTAATGACAACAAATCCGTCTGGACTTGTGGTACGCTAATTACCTGAGTCATATTCATCGATAGTTAGGATAGATAGGGAAAGGAAATGCACTTTGGCTTTGCAATTTGTTGCGTAGAATTTATGTAAAGGTAGTCAAATTACCGGAAATACATTTGAGTAATGACTTCAGGAGGATTTGATAAGATTAGAAAGGGTTTTTGTTAATTTGAATTAGATCAGATTCACATTAAAATGTCACAAATGTAAAGATTTATAGTTATGACTTCTAGGGTTTCCGGTTGGTCTGTTTATGATGGCCCAAAAACTGTTGAACATTGTGGTTTTTTGTCGGCCCAACAACTATTGTTTGAACTCTGCTCAAACAATGGGTATAATTTGTAATAACAATAATAACGAGTAATAACAATAATAATACACAAAAAATGTATAAAACTGCATATACACGTAAACAGTCGGAGGTCCTCGATTCGAATGGTGGTCATAAAATGTACAACTTGTGTGCACCCATTGTTCCCAGCATCGGGACATCTTTGGGACAAAATGTGTGATGATTTTTATGACTTGCCTGTGAGTTTTTGCCGACGGTGACGCCGTCGCTGTCATTTTTGTCGTCCAGCAGCCGTTGCCAGGACAAGTGGCAAAGGCAACAAGTGATTCGGTGACTGCTTCTTATATTCAAGTGGCCGCTTGGCGCCAGTTTGATGTACCTCAACAAATTGTTGTTAGCTACAGAGCTACAAACAGACCTACAAGTACCGTTTAACGTTTGATTACGGTTAACTTATCGGATAGGCGGATCTCTCTTTGGTTCCAGTACACGGTAGCGCGGTATAATTTTTGAATTTATGCTGATTTTAGATAACGTTGCAAGTATGTACTTGAGCCAGATGCTAGATGATGAGATCAGTGGATTGCATCTGATGAGAAATCAAAAAAGATATATACTCGTAGCATGTATTATATTAGCTCTAAAGTGGCACTTAGAAAACCATCAGCCATTGTCTGATGTGCATTTGTTATTGTTGGCATCCTAAACAAATACTTTTACACATTCCCTGTTTTAGTTAAAATTGTTATTAATTATTACTATTATTATAAATAATTTTTATAATTGATTTCGGATGGTAAAAACTAGGGAAACTTAATATATAATAAGTCTTGACAATAAACTCTTTTCTTGATACCACAAACTTTAAATATATATTTTTTAAACAGACTTATTAATATTATATCATCGTTATGTTATGAAGGGTATTTCGTCGTCATTTCATCTTCGTTTTCCAATAGTTCATATAAATATAATGATCTTCAGTTAGTATATTTATTACAGTCAGAATATCCTAAGAAAAAATCAACAAATTTAGACTATATATCGTAAGTCTGCAGCTAATTTTCTGTAAAAACTCTACTCTACTCTATTCTTTTATTATTATTGCTTACACAGCCATTTCAGTTTATTGGCAATAAGCATTTGGGCCAAATTTAACTAATTTACATTGTTTCAATTCCAAAAATAAACAAAATAAATATGCATAGTTCAAAGAGATGCTTCAACAGAAATGCAATTAATGCTATCAACAATATTATGCTATTAATGCTATCAACCATCATTCAGTAGCGTCAGCATTGAAGAAGTGAATCTAAGTCAGCTCAAAATGGCGCAATTATAGGTTGAAGCGAGACCACAAGATATGCCACAACAACAGGCAACGGACCAATGCGAGGGCTGCAGATAGGAGAGCGCTAGATAGCAGGCCACTTGAACGAAGAAACAGGTCGAGCGACTACCTGGTACGGCGGCATAGAACCAGAAAACTAAACCGACCGGATTCGACTGGAGTCGATATAGTGTGTGTGAATTTTGAGAGCGCAACAGTTTCAATCCGAACATCGTGGCGAGCGGTTACAAAAATTTACTCAGCGAGATCATTTATAAAAAATTAAAGTGTGTTATTTCTTGGCGAAGCCTCAAACACTTTCAAATATATTTAATTACAAGTATATTGTGAAGTTTTGAAAATGTTTGAATTATCAAATTTGGCCGATCTGCGTATGCAGCAACAGATGATAGCACGTGAATTATATCGTCACCAAATTATGCAACGTTTGCCAGGTAAATATACATATATTATAAGTTAGTTTTGCCGTCGGCTGAAATATCAAATAATATTTTTTAGATCCACTTTGCGGTATGTTGCCTAATTTTGCATCACATTTTGTGTCAACGCCGCCACCCGCACAGCCCACTTTACCGGGTGTGGCGGCCAAACTAGAGAACAATGAACTGTGGCAACAGTTCCATCACATTGGCACCGAGATGATCATCACCAAGACTGGCAGGTATGTAGATGCATCCACCATTTGCTTAGCTTATCTTTACACAAGCTTATCTCATACTCTCATAAGTATGGCATGCCGAGCTGCGATAAGCGATAAGCCAAATGGGAATGAGTTCATAACGAATTCTTGATAGAACGCCATTAATAATTGCCTCATCATTTTCTTTAGACGAATGTTTCCCTCGATGCGTGTCTCGCTCAAGGGCTTGGAAGAAGACACCAGCTACTGTGTGCTCCTGGAAATGGTGCCCATTGGCGATTGTCGTTACAAATTCTCTGGTTCACAATGGGTGCCCGCTGGTGGCGCTGAGCCGCAGAGTCCACAGCGCATGTATCTGCATCCGGATAGCCCGGCAAATGGTCAACATTGGCAATCACAGGCGCTGCTCTTTAGCAAAGTAAAGTTAACCAATAATACGCTGGACAACAATGGACATGTAGGTGTAGTCTTCACTTAGATAATATGATATGCTTACTTATCACACGTTTGTTATCACACACAGATTGTCTTGGCCAGCATGCACAAGTATCAGCCACGTTTGCATGTCGTACGCACCGCTGAACTGGCACAGATACCCTGGGCACCACAACAGGCATTTGTATTTCCCGAGACGGAGTTTATAGCTGTGACAGCTTATCAGGTGAGTTCCTTAATGCTTCGATCCAATTGATCAATTAATAATTAGGTATTCTTCTTCTGTGTAGAATGATCGCATTACTAAGTTGAAGATCGATAACAATCCCTTTGCCAAGGGCTTTCGTGATTCGGGCCAATCACGCTGCAAGCGTAAGCTAAATGATTCTCCTCCTCCAACGCGGGCCGTTGCAGCTGGTGGGGAGCTTACAGTGTCGCCGTCGGCAAAACGTTTGCGTTTAACCAATGAGTTATCGCTGCCATCTCAGCGTTCTTCGGGTCTGCTAGTGCCGCGTCACCATCTACTGGATACACTAGAGGCTAATTTTTATATGTCAGCGCCACCGCCGCCCCAGCTAAACATTGATTATGCCAGACACATCGCCAGCTATCCAAGTTGGGCCTATACGTCGTCAACGCCCGATTCGTCATGCAGCTCCTCCAGCTGCGAATCGACTGCCGAGCCAGATACCGATACCTTTGTGGATGTTGTGGGCAACACAACCTGCACAACTGATACTGAATCGGAATCCGAATCGATTAGCCGCATAGCTGTTGTTGCTGACGCCGGTGCAGCGGCAGCGACAGTCGCGACTGCTGCTGTTGCTATTCCAAAGCCCAAACGCAGCAGCTTCAGCATCTTGGACATATTAGGAACTAGCGTCTCGGTTTAGTCGTAGTTTGGTCGCTGCTCCCATTTGAGCGTTGTTGTTCTCCTAAGTGCCTTATACATTTAATTAGCGTTAAGTTGCCAATCG
>JBAMCO010000024.1:18087-31211 GCA_037075125.1 Hirtodrosophila caputudis | reverse complement strand
GTTGCTGCCTTATACAATGACTTAAGCTGAAATGTCAATTGGATGTGCAAGGAGCAGCAGCGCCAACTCGTCCAGCCGGGCGAAGCCCACAAACCAAACGAAAATGATGAAAATACACCCCAGGGTAAATGGTGAAACGAAACGGCCAAATCAAGAGGGAGACGGAGACGGAGATGGAGATGGAGATGTAGATGCTTTCAAGTGGTTGGGGGAGACGGCATTGCCAAAGATACGGCCATGCTGCAAAAATGCTTATGACAGCAACAGACCTCCTGATCCCCTGCCCCACAAAATATTGCTTCTTGTTTCATGCCATTCAAAGCACAACCAAATCCTTTCTCCGGCTAATAGAATTCAAACGCATGAAGCCTCTGAATAGGTTCGTTGTCGAAGGGCGACGCATTGAAACCAAGCAATGCCCATTTACTGCTGGCACGGACACGGACACGGCACTGCTAACGTCTCCGGCTTCAGCTGTGAGCACTGGGGTTTGGGGCTTAGGTTGAAGCGAAAGCAGAAAAGTGAAAGTACGTGACATTATGCTGCATTGTGTGTTCTCAGCACGAGGGTTGCTTTAACAATTTTCAATTATCGCTAAAGTCCATTTTAAACGAGGGGGATTATTGATTAGCATCAGCCAAATTCGATTCAATCGCATTGGAAAATAACTTATAGATCTCTATAGAAGTCTTATAAAAAGAAGAGCAATTAGCTGTAAAACTCTGAAAATAAACTGCAGATATTAGCTGTAAAATACTGAAAATAATCTCCAGATATTCAACAAATCCATAAACAAATTATAGCTATGCTTCAGACTCCCCAAACTCGAGTCGTGGGTAAGTATGAGTAAGAATTGCTGCCTTAACAACTGCTAACTTAACAGTTACCTAACATTAACAGTATAAGACATTAACAGACTGTTAACGACTGGCTAAAAAAGAATTTGCTGTTAAAAAATATTGACAAATTCTGAAGTCTTTAAAAGTTGTTTCCTATCATCAGTTTTATGGGATTCCAAGCATTAAGTATTACAATTGTTGTTCCTATAGATAAAGCTCTCTTAAGAGCTGGCAACTTAACAGCTACATTACAGTATGTAACATTAACAGACTGTTATATAGGCTCTCTAGAAAAGCGAAATAAATATTTGCCGTTAATAAAATATTTACAATTCCTGAAGCCATTAAAACGTGTTAAATTTAAACAGTTTTTGGCATACCAAAGTGCAATTGTTCCAATACATACATCCTATATATACATGTCTATACAAAATATAGAAATTTAAATTAGAAACATGGCATGGTCTATATACTCTTTACACTTTGTTGTATAACTTTTCGATAGCACCTCGCACTACTCAACATTTTTGCCCACACTCTTTGCATTTCAAGTCAGTGACGACTTTGACGTGCTCAACGCACCGGTCGCTTATTGGACCTGGAGCTGAAGCTAGATGCTGGGAGCTGGTAACTGGAGCTGGGAGCTGGGAGATGGCAGGCCGTCTATTTCAGGAACGTTGTAGTTTGTTTCGTAAGTTTTTGCAAAAACCATTAACGACGTAGCGTGGCTACTTTTTGGGCTCAGTCTGCTGGGTATTTTTTATTTTTTTATTTTTTATTTCAGTTTTCCTTCTTTTTTTTTTTTTGCTGTTGGCTTGGGCCACGCAGCTTCTTCACTTAAATTGAAAAGAAAAAAGTGAAAAGCTGTAAACTTTTAAAAGTTTGAATCTTTGTTGGTGGTGCTTCCGTCCTCCATTGAAAGTTGGCCACTTTTGAGGGGAAGGCGGGGCGGCCAACAAGCTGAAGGCTGACGCTCATTTGGTCAGCTAGTGGAGAGGGAGGAGGTAGCTGGTGGGTAGTAGTAGGTAGCTTAGCCACTTCTTGACGTGACATGGGCCAGCAAGGAATTCGTTTTGTCGCTCCTGCTAATGGCTGCGTAAATGACAAAGTGAATTTTCAGTTGAAGGCAGCTGCAATTTATATTTTCCTTTTTCCTTTTTTCTCTTTTCATTTTTTGTAATTTTTAAGCTAGAGACTATAGGTTGGCAGGTCACTAATAGCATTATATATACACCTAAGACTGGTCAAGCAAATTCAACATTAAATTAAGGCAGCAATTTAATTGGCCATATTAGAACATGACATCACAGCCAAGTATATATATATATATATCTACATACATATTACCATATTACCTAATACAATTTGCAGCTTATAAAGCTGAAAAGTTTAAGTTCATTGAATTTGATTTTTTAGGAAATTTATTTTAAAGTTTTCACAACATTTAATTTAATGAAATTTAATAAATAATGCCATATAAATCAGAACTCAATTCTAGTTTGGTATATGTAAATATATATAGTATATAGTATATAGTATATAGTATATAGTATATAGTACGATAAATACTTAGTTGTTACTTACTCGTTCAATAATCTCTGCTATATGCGTACTATATTCATGATCCAAGAAGCATAGCAGTATATATACCATATAATATAATATAATATAATATATATGTGGTATATAAGTAGCAAATTAAAAAGAGTTGAAAGTCTCTGCTGAAAAAGAGTTTTGAGGTTTGTATTGTAATGTAATGAAAATATTGCATAGTTTGTTAAGTTGACCTTCAGGCCAGTTACGCAGTGTTAATTCAACTTGGGAGTGCTTAGCCCTCACTCATTTGGCGAATTATGTATTCTCCATAGACATATAATATATATTGAATCGAGTCAGAAGAGCTGTTTTCTGGTTGCTACAGTATATTTAAAGAGGACATAAGTTTTCTCATTTAGACAACTACTTCAGCATAGCAATATATAAACCATATAATAGAATATAATATATATAGTATATGGTATATATATTGCTATGCTTCTTGCATCATGAATTTAGTAAGCAATAGCAGAGATTATTGAACAAGTAAGTAACAACGAAGTATTCGATAGTCTCTGGCAATAGTCATAAGGACCCTTTTAATACCCTTCTCTATCAGAGAAACAAACATCTATTTCTTGTTCCAGCAAACATTTTAGGTAAACATATGAACATAAAATAAAAATTAAATTAAATAAATAATATTTTCGAGCTAAATTTATATTACTTTAAGGTGGGCTAAAAGACTGAAAGAACTGCACACGCTACGCTTAGTAAATAAATTAAATACAAGTTTAAATTGTGTTTAATATCTTTAAATATTTTTGACTTTAGCATTTACTCACCTGTGATGTCTGGACAAGAATGTAGTCAATCACACCTAAGGATTTACCAAGGCCAAAAAGCAAATGAAGTCTTGTATAGACGCTGCTATGATGAGCTGCTGCCATTAATATATATTAATATATATTATATATTTTATTAATATTTTATATATATTTTATTAATATTTTATATACATTATATTAATATTTTATATATTCCTATATCATGATCATCAAATGAACCTGTTCAACTGTCAGCAGAGGCTCTTTAAGTTATTTACTCGTAATTTGCTTATAATTCAGTCATTTAGTCCACTTTATACCTGAATCCTGCATATGCCTTGGCCAGCAATTGGCTTCCTTATGGCTAAAACAAACAAGGCAGAAGCAGACTAAGCATTATTACGACAGTTTATAAGCAATTTAATGGCATTCAATTGGTTTGGTTTGGTTTGGTTTGGTTTGGTTTGGGCACCAACTTGGTAATAACTTGAATCGATGGCCAAGCCCAAGAAGGCCGCCAACACAAAGAAACGCCCAGTTAATAAAGCTGTACGCTTGAATAATGCAAAAATTAAATAGCCCAACCACTTCAGATGTCCACTTTGTGTCTAGTAAGCGGAATTATCAACCCATTGCGAATGCAGGAAAATTACAATGCAAACTCTAACGCCCACCAACTTGTTTGCCTTGACTGGGTTGACAGGGTGAGGGGGAGGGGGTTTACCCACTTTGTCAAAGTTCCCACAGCTGTCACTAATAACCTGAGAAGTAAATGACAGTTAAATTATAGATTTTAAATATAATGACGGCAAAAATAAACAGAACGCTTCCTTCGACTGCAGACCTGTTAATAATTTACTTCAACTGAACAATAAAATTATGCATAAAGTAAAACCGAGTCAGTTCCAGTGCCAATTGAACACAATTTCACAATAGCAAGTTCCACTTAGAGCTCGTAGAATTGTGTAGAGCATATAGAGTATATTTTCAATGCCATCACTGAAATTAAATGTAAATTTTAAAATTGTTTTAACAACTCGAATAATATCATCTCAATTCCTATTTCTATATTGTCAATAAACTTCAACCACAAGTTTAATTCATCTACAGCAAATAGAAATCTTTGTAGAACAAAAACTTACGTTTTCCATTATTGCAAAAGTGGAGTTGATGAATAGAGTATACTCTAGATATTCTGCTAAAAATGTTGCTAAATAGAATATTAAATAAAATATCCCTAAATGAAAATCAAACAACAGAGCTTTGAGTTAAATATGATACATAAATTTACGTTTATTGAATTGATTTAAATTTTCTTTAATAATATAAGAATATTTCCAACAATATAAAGATGAAATCTCTAAATTATTTGGAGAGAGAGGGAGAGAGAGAAAGGACACTATGGGAACCAGAGACAATAAATTTAATATAAATCAAATTTAATTCCAAACTTTAGATCTCTTTTTGGTTGACGCAATGTCATCAAAATTAAAATTTCTTTGATGTGTTTACACATTGTATCCTTGTAAGTCTGCATTCTAATTGAAATCTTTCAAATCATGGCTTCATTAGCTTTAAATTTATTTATAGATTTTCTGAAAATTGAAATCTCTTTAACAAATACTTTCGCTTTCTATTATTGCCATAGCAATTCCGGTTGGCCTCTTAAAGTTGTGAATATGGAACTGAAAGAGTGTAAATTGAATTATTTTTATTTATTGTATTTAATTAAAGATCATCATTATACAAATATTTAAACTACATAAAATAGAGGTAAAGATAATAAAATAAAGATAATTATATAATAATTCAATCCCTTAACTATTTAATTGGAAATCAAATCAATAAATAGGATATATTTTTCACTGTTTATTATTATTATTATATATATATATATATATTATATAAATTATTATTCTAATAACAATTTCACAATTTGCTATATTTGCAATCTGTTCAGAATTTTTGAAACTTTTCGTAGTTTATTTAAGAAGATTTGAGGGACGTACAAGCATTTGCACCTGTTTAATAGAATGATCCGATTGATAGGATTGATAGACTATGTAGTATATAGGTCAGGAAATGTCTCTGGTGCGATGCAATTCTATTCCTCTAAAATTATTGTACTGATAATTGATATATACATATATATACATAAATATATACATATATATAGATATATATATTCGCGTCATAAATAATATAGCTATATAAACTTGACGGAATAAATTTATTTAACTTTTTAATTTAAATATTCAACATGTTTGATTTGATTTGTACAGCTCTACATAAACTAGGAATCGATTTCACTATCTTCTGAAAATGGAAATTTATTTCAAATATGCTTACTTGTACTTACCAATATAATCTGTGTTATATATAAACTTGTTAGGAATTGCAAAGAATACTATATTTAATGAATAATATTTGATTAACAACAAAAGAGTTTTTACACAAACATGAATTAGCATTTATTGAATTGAATTAAATTGAATTAAATTAGTTTTCAGGAAAATCAAATTAAACAAAAGCAATTTTAAACATTTCAATTATAAGAATTTAAATATTTGTTAGATTTGTTGATTATATTTTCTCTTAGTTAATTGTTAAGCATTCTTGGGACGTAATAACATTTGGACCTTTTTGAGAGTATAAAATGGATCCCAAAAAATGCCAGTTTGCTTATTAAGTTCTTTGTCAAAGTATTTTCCATTTAAATTGCTAGCAACAAAAAAGACAATAATTAGTATATACAACAGTTAATATTACATTTAGTTAATTACTTACGAGCTAATAAAATCGTCATCGCGAAGCCACCAGCCAGTATGCAGAGTCATTGCTAATTTTGTTTTACTATCGCGATCAAATGTATGGAATTTTTTGTTTAAATAGAAATTCAAGAAATCCGAAGCTCCAATACCAGTATATTTTCCCAATTTGCTCATCCTCGTCAGCAATGATAAAATGATCATAAATTGCGTACTTTATTGATCCATCAAATTTTTCCATGTATAAAAGGAGTTCAAATTCTTGAGAATTTGTTAGATAATGAATTTTTTCCAAGCCGAGCCAAAAATCACCATCAAAAGAGCCAAAGCCATTCTTATAGGTACTCCAATCCCTATAGAAATCCTCTTTTCCGTTAATCCTCTGTTGGATGACGATCCAACCTTCTTTATCTAACTTGTTAATACATAAAACAGGAAATCTCATTACTACAGGAACTTTAATTTCATGAATCCCAGGGGAGTTTTTAAAGGCAATGCAACTACTGCCAAGTTTAGACTCTGAAATCTGAAGTTCACATTTTTCCAATTTCACTTTATTTTCATTTAAAATATTTTCATTTTTCTTAATTTGTTTATTAAGATCTTCAATCAACTCATCTTTGCCTTTAATAGTTTTCCTTTGATTTTCTAACTGAGTTCCATATTCCTGTAATTTAATTTTACTTTTATTCAGATTATCTTCATTAATCTCAAATTTACTATTCAGATTGTCTATAGTATTACTATGATTCTTTATCTGATTTCTATACTCCTGTATCTGAATAGCATCAGAATCAATTCGGCTTTGCAATTTAAACATTTGATTTTTCAGCTCCAAGATTTCATTGTTTTTTAATTCTATTTCGTTGTCATGATGATCCATTTGATTCTTCATCTGATCGTTGAGTTTCTTCTTATGTGCCTCAACTTTAAGTTCTACCAGTTGATCTATTTCGGATTTAATTGCAAAGGAACATTTTTGCGGAAGTTCATCTATATATTTATCCTTCAGTTTCATAATTTCCTTGTCTTTCCTTTCAATTATGTTGTCGTGGTCATCCTGTTTATCCTTCAGCTGATGCAGTGCGCTCAACAACGGTTTGAGCACTTTATGGGCATAGGAGCCACAAAGATCTTCCTCTCGTTGTTGCGCTCTACAAGACTGATAAGAAAACACAACATTTCTGCACTTTTGTATAATAAAATATATTTATGTTTCTAATACTTACATTATTTTCAATTGTAGCATCCACAAATGTTAGTCCAGCCATAGCCAATATCATGGCTATATATAGAAACACAAATCGATTTAATTTCATTTTATTTAAATTCTGATAGTAGAATATCTATTCCAACAACTGATCTTAGCTCAAGCGAATATATAAATGTACTAAATTCTGACACTGAGCTGGAAATAGAGCGAAGCTTGCAATTATTTAGCACTGATAATGATAAGAAATTCGAGAGAACTTAGGTGAGGAACTGAGGTATGTAATCTGGCTTAGAATTATTTTATATTATATTGTTTATTTGTGTTGTGAAACACTGTTATATACATATATTTAATATATACTACTTACTTTGATTACGGCATTAGTAATCGTTTAACTCAATAGTATTTGATTTTGCGGTTGGATTTCTTTAGCTCTTATATTGAATAAATATTAGAAGTTGTAGTTAATTAAAACTATAAAATATTTTAGTATACAATTCGCATTTAAATATCTATAGTTGAAATAAATAATATATATATCTTGATCTTAAACACTTGTAAATTTTGACTTGAGGTCTTTTCATTCATCTGAATATTACAAAAAAAAAAAAAAATAAGGAAATTTGTAATTCAGAAAAACGCGCAATAAATTGCGACACTCGCTCAGAAACACACACACACACACACACACACACACACATACACATACACGCGCAAGCAAATATGATAAGAGTCAGTAAAACTGCTAGACAGACAGAGCATAACCGACTAATTTACACTCTGTACAGTGAGCAAAATTGGTATCCCTGTCCTGACCAGATCAGGTATTTACTTGCTTTGGAATGGAGTCAGAGCTGCCTGGTACTGTCTGTTACACACTCAACCAATGTTCTATGACACCCCATTATGCAGTTTTCTAATGGGTATAGGGTGTTAAAATTACTTTTGAGTGGCGCAAAAAAGGAGGAAAATATAAATAGGTTGACTATATGCGGTTGTTGTTGTTTTTTTGGTTTTTCCTTTTTTTGGCTTGGCTTGCGGGTTGTGTTGGTGGGAGGGGGTTGGGTGGGTGGACTGGGTGTTTGCTGATGTATGCTTGTCGTCGGCATGGCAAAGTACTTGAAGAATTACACACAATGCATGCATTATTCATGCTTACTTCAGAATTTGCGTTACAAAGTAAAAAATGTTGTAAGGACACTTTTGGCTAGCACGGCACTCCTAAAGGCAACCAAGCAGGCATACACTCAATGGGTGTGCGTCTGTGTGTGTGTGTGTGTGTTTGTGTGTGTTTTTGACAGAGAAAAAACACGAATAAGGAAGTGTGAAGGAAAGCCTTGCTAAAGAAAGTGCAGAATAGTCAAGCAACCACTGATAGATTAGAGCTGCGGCATGGGTCCTAGAACTGCATCCCCTCTTTTGCTGTAGTTGGCACCGCCCCTGGAATGTAAATTGCGGCCACAGCAACAGCAATGACACTCCACACTCGCACTATGGAACAAATTTATGCATTTTAGGACAACTTTAATTAACAATTTGATAAATTTTAGCATTTAAATGGAAATATAAAACATTTCCAACATCTATCAGCAGCTAAAACGCACTTAACAGCTGTTAACTTAACAGCATTTGCTAACAGCTGTTATCCGTTTGATTTGTTTACAACATTTTCCATAGTAAAGCGAAAGTTTTTTGCCTGTAAATTGGCAGATTGTGCCGCCAGTGCACACTCTCGCCGCACAACAAATGTACATAATCATGTCAAATGTCAGCCCGAGTCGAATGCGCGACGTGACAAGGGGGTTGCTAGCACAACCTGGTGGCAAACTGGCCCAGAGTCCAGAGAGTGACAGGAATAAAAAAAAAAAAGTATATATCGTACGTATATATGTATAAGGCAGAAGAGATATGGAGATAGCGGGGGAAGTGCCACTGACTGTGGCAGGCATTTCAATTGGCTTGTCGTGGCAAAATTGCGGCTAAAATTGATGAGACCATCAAATATTGACAATTGCATATCTAATTCGGTCTGCGCTGAGCACTTGAAATAGGACAGAACTGATAGAAGGACAGAAGTATGGAAGTATGGAAGTATAGATGGAGCGATGGTTAGATGCTTAGCCGGAGACAGGCCTTATAGCAGCCGCCGCTGCTGCTGCTGCTGCCGCTGCTGCTGTTGGCATAAATCAACAGCTAAAATATCAAGGACTTTGTCATCCCATCTTTATGTGGCATGAATTCATCTATCCCAGGGGATAGATGTGACCACAACTGCCGACCGGCCCCAGACATTTCGTAATATGCACTTATATCAAACTCAGCCTTGGCCTGAGCATACTTCTGGGCTTTTCATTTGCCCAAGTGCCAAATTCGAAGAAGATATTATGAATGGACTAGGGCTTGGACTTGGATTATAAAGTCAAAGATGCTTTTCTTCCGTCATAAATATCAACGTATTGATTGACAATTAATACTCTATAGTTCTACTTTAAGTTTTGAAAATTCTTTCAAAATTTTTCCTAGAAGTCAAGACAGACAGTCAGTCAGTGAGGACAAAGCAATTTAATTGTATTAATTCAAATTTTGTGCAATTTAATACAAAATTCTATTAAATAAACTGCTAAAAGTATAAGCAAAACAAGAGTGCAAGTTGAGTATACTCGACTATGCTATACCCAGTACAAACAAATGACAATTTATTCAAAATTAAATGTTTCAATTATTTTTATTAGTTTGTTTATTTTTTTTTTTTTAAATTGGCAAACAAATCATATACAATTACCAATACGCCTTATCATCACTTTAAGTGCAGCCTCTGAAAGGTGGAAACGACGTCAACAGCAGTTATGAAATTTTTTAAGACTGTGATGAGCATGCGAGTGACAAAAAGAATAAAGAACCTTTTGTTTACAGTTATTTAAGATACTCTAGAAACAATTTGTTTAGTTCACAGCATCGATAAGGCAGTTGCAGAACCGTAACATCATAGAAATCACCATCAATGCGGCAGATTCGTGTGCCATCAGTATCTTGCATGCCTGAGGCGTCTGCTTTGTCGGGTGGCTGACCGCTGTCCACATAGCTCTGAATTTGCAACGGTGCCAACTGTCCAAAATGGAAGTCAGCAATATCCGTAAATTGAAGCACTCTACCCATGAAAGTGCGCCTATCGGTGCCGACAAGGCTGGTCAGCATGCTCACTGCATCGGCTGCATCCTTAGGCGAGCCTTCGATCGCTTTTCCCTTAATAATCATCTCGTATCTGCAGCTATAACAATTAATTTATAGGTATATCTTTATCCTTAACTCTTCGGCTTGGCCTAACGCTGTAGCTTCAATATAGTCGCAAAATTCTGGATAAGCCTCAACTTTGAGTTTCTCCTGCGCACTTAGACCCAGCGTTTGCATCAATTGCTGCCAAAGTGGCGAACTACTCTCTTGAACAATGCGTTAATTGTTCCATAAATATTTAATTGGCGCTAACATAACTACAATTAACAGTTAAGACGAACATTGAGACCGATGTAATTATAAACCGAGGTGCATTGTAGATTAAAAGACACGATTACACTGCCATATATAGTTGTTGGCAGATATTGAAAATCAATCCAATATTGTGGAATTGTTCAACATGATTCACTACAGTAAAATGTCAATAACAGATTTTAATATGTGGCAAATATACATATATATATATATATATATATATATATATATATATATATATACCTCGTACAACAGATATTAATTAATTTAAACAAAATACTTATAATAACTCTTAACGATATCTAGTTTATATATAACTAATATAATTATATTTAAAGTTGATATATTAATATTTATCAAATCAGTTATAACTTATCGAAATTTATACTTAAACTTATCATATTTAATTGGCTTATATATCTACCATATTATGAGATACTAATACGTATAAATTTGCAAATATATTTACCATAAAATGGAACTCTCGCTAATACGTATATATTGTAAAAGTTTTTAAGAAATATGTATAAAAAGTAGAACTTCCTGCAACATTACAATATCTTAAGCGACGACTAGACACACCGCAAAAGCCATCTAAACTAAAAGTCTTATATTATAAGAGTTTATAGAGTTTATAGTATATAGAGTTTAGAGTATATAGAGTTTATAATTTATAGAGTTTTATTGAACCAATATCAAATATTATGATAAGAGCAAGACAAGATACTAGAGTCGCGTATAGTCTAAAGAAATCTTTGATATACTTTAAATGTTCTTAAAAAGTTCTTTAAAAAAAATTTATTACAATTAACATTGCTGTATATTTTATAAACTGTATATACATACATATATAGCTATACGTATAGATATGTATATATAGAAATTGCATTGTAAGTCTTATCAAGCCACACACACACACACTCCCATCAACATCAACATCAGCAATAACAACAGCAGCAAACTCTAGGGTCCTTGTTCTCATCCTTAAAGCGGAAAACTGAAAGGAAAAAAAAAAGAAGAAAACTTACTACATCATAAACTAGAAACATGTGGAAAATGGCAGGGTTTAGTGTTCGTGGGTGTGGATGCTGGGCGGCACGAGTGGAAATTATGTTGATAACCTCGCATGATCCTGACATTAGAGCTGCTTCGGTTCTCTGCCTCCACTAACCCCCACAGTAGTTCCCTATACTGCTGCTGCTGCTGCGGCTGCTACTGCTGTTGTGGTTGCCAGGGCCCATGAGATGGAAATGTGCACGTACTGGCTTAAGTATATTTAAGCATATGGAGAGAATCAAGTGAAAATCAATAAAAACCAAACACGTCTACACAAATCACATGAAAATCGATGTGGAGGCGTAGTTGAAGTGTGAGAGTGAAGGGGGTTGGTGGGGGAAAGGGGGCAACAGGGGAGCTAGAGTACGATGTAACCGAAACTTAAAGGATTGCGCCTTGTATTATGTTGATGTTGTTGTTGTTGTTGTTGTTGTTGTTTTATTGGTAAAACGTGCAACGAATTAGAAAGCATCCAATAAGAAAAAATAACTAGATATACTATAAGTTATTAAACAAAAAACCTAATGACCTTCAAATACCCTTTCAAATTTATGCAGTAATAACACGAAGTTAAGCTGAAGTAAAGCGATTTAAATTTATTTAAATAGTTAATTGAAATATATATAAATTAAATTAAATGTACTACAAATAATATTTATATAATTTATTTTGCAATTGATAAAAATTTATTTATTAGTTGAACTACACATAATATTAATATATTTATTTATTTATTTAATTTAATAGTAAAAACAATAAATCCAAAACAGTTTATACTCAATCAGCACTTAGGAAAATAAGTTTAAAATATTTGTTTCAACATTTATAAATAATTTTAAAACAAGTAGACAAATAAATAAAAATATTTCACAATTAGAGAAATTTTTATATATAATAATAATAAAATATTCTCATTATTCTCATCACTCTTATATTAAATATCTAGAAAAATGAATATAATAAAATTAAAAATTTATTTCTTCTTTTTTAAGTTTCATAAATATTTAATAAATTCATATTTAAACTGATATTTAATAAAAGCTTTAAATATTTAATAGTTTAATTTTAACCAGGAAATATTGTTTTAAATTATTTTTTTAAATAACTTATAAGTAAATATAATTAAAAATAATACTGTTCGTCTATTAGAAAAGTAGAAAAACTTTTTAAAATATTTTAATTTCTTATAATTGTGAGCTTCAAATAAAAAGAAAAGCCTGATATAATTTCTCGTTTTGTACTTATAATTTATTTATTTATTATAGATAAACAAATACTGTCCAAAAACTGGAGCTGGGAGTAAAATTTAAGATCCGTAGGGTATAGGGAATAGATAGATCACAGCAAACATATTTAAATTTATTATAATAAATGAATTAAGAATATTAATAAAAAAAAA
>JBAMCO010000024.1:7674-17987 GCA_037075125.1 Hirtodrosophila caputudis | reverse complement strand
AAAAAAAAATTAATCCATGTTATTTATTTATTCTATTTTGAGACACAAAAAATTAATGCAAAATTTGTGATTAATACTATAAGGCAAACATATTTTGTCTTAATATCGAAATGCCCTGTTATAGGGTATACCTATACATTCGGGGGCACTTCACAAAGGCGCATTAAGTGGTCCATTCGCTGGGCTCATTCAATCGTATCCTTCTCTAGCTTTTTTTCTCTTCTTTTTTCTTGATGATGGCTATAGAGACTACATAGCTCTTACCTCGAAATACATATATATATGTATATATAAATGGCATTACTCTGGGGCCACCTTCCATATGAATGTGAGTAGTTTTTCTTAGCTGCCAATGAGTTGAATGTTTCGAATTTTGATTTCTTTTTTGGTTTGGCATGAAAGGATTGGGCGAATAGCTTAAGTGGCTTCTTGGCACAACAATCGCAGCTTTTAGCAGAGTTTACTTCAATCTAATATGGCCCCTTTGAATACTTCTGATACAACTAAAGTAAACACGTAGCTACCTCTACATCCACTATATACACTCTACTACATAATACGTGCTTAACATATTTCCCATTTTTTGTTTTTTTTTTGCAGTTTAGTTTACTTTTCAAACAAATCGACAAAACTTTCATTTACAGTTTGAAGTTCAATACTTAAAATTAGCAAAAGTTTAACTTCAATTGTAAGTTTTCCAATTTTATTCACAAACTCTATAGAAATGCAACTCAGGAATTTTATTGTTAACAAAGTCTATTTACATACGAGTACGAAAATCGGTGAAGCCCGAGCACCGAATAGTGCTATATCCTATATGTAACTATATACAAAGGGACTTGGAGTGTAAAATATTATATATGATTAGTAACTTATGTAAAATTCATATATCTATAAATGTATCTCCAGACGAATCAATGTCAAATTCAAAATAGAATCAAAAATGGAAGTAAATGAGCTCAGCCGTAATCCTAGGAAGACAGACTGTGGCAAATACGTAGCGCACCTATCTACCAAGCTCTCAATGATTATTGCTAGGACGCCCAAGCATCCCGCTGTTCCTGATGAGTAAACAAGAGCATAGTTGATGCTCCATGGTAGAACACGAGCTTAGAGAAGCTACGCGTTACCACTCGCCGACTCTTCAACATAGCGAAGAGAGACGACAAATGGTTAAATTATATATATTAAAACTTCCTGGAAATCAAATCAAATATATATAGAAAATTTAATAGCCAAGCAAAGAGCCTACAAATTGTTGGAGATTTAGGGGTGCTGCTATACATTTTGCGCTTGTAATTCTCAACTGGTTTTGGCAATAAGCAATATACTCTATTTTAGTCTAATTTAGTCTCTCTATTTTATTATAAAAGTAAAACATAAATTAAAGTCAAATCAATAAATTCTAGCTTAGTTATTGCAGTACAACCCGTCTTAAGTCTTAAGATAATACTATATGATTCCGTATTTATTCTGCTGAATAGAGTATAGATTGTAATCTTTATTTCTTTCGGCTGGGTATGGGTACAGCCCACCTAGAGCTCTACATTCTGGCTATAATAAATAAAAAATTATAAAATGTTTCTCGGATCAGGAGCTGTCACTGTTTTTTTCTAACAATTCATCTTAATACAAGTAAAAAATGGCGCCATTGGTGTTGGCCAGTCATTGTGCTGCTCCTCCTACTCCTCGCTGCTTCATATTCTCGCAGATTCCGCTTCCTTGCCTTTTTTTTTTAGCCTGGCTATTTGTCACTGCTTCGTTGCCAAGACATTGAGCTGCGGGCAGCTGTGAACGGTGGCACAAATGTTAACATTTTTTTTTGCGCTGTTAAGATTTACAAAATATGTTAATGTTAACATTTAATCAAAGTCTGTGTAGATAACAGCTGTTATGTAAAACTTCTATTCTAATCCAAAATATAGCTGAAAATACTTATTACTCTTGGATTCTTGGGTTACTATCGATGCAGCCCATTGTACTTTGGCTGTCGCATTGAATATTGTGGATCACAGCCAGCGTTCTGTGTGCCACAAATGTTCTGCCACAAAAACTAGTCAGGTTTTTTTGCTCTCATGCCGTAAGCAGAGTGTGTTTGCTGTAGTGGGTGGGGAGGCGGTAGGGGAAGTGGAAGTCGATGTGGATGTGGAAAGGGATGTCTTGGATTTACACATGTCAGTTAATGCTAAAAAAATGTTTACACAACACAATTGCCACTGTTCTGAGGTGGTGTTGTTGGTGGTGGGTGTGGTGGGTGTGGGCGATGTGACGCACAGCGTGTGGCAGCAGCAGCACTGATGCCAAAACAAAGTTTTTAAAGGGCAGCCAGAACCAAACGCAACACCCATCACACACATCCCCTGACCCGCTGGGCTGAATGCTGCAGCAAATGTCGAAGAGGATAAAAGTCAGTAGCATACAATTAATCAATCAAACGATTTATATATATCGCTATATATCTCGATGTACATATATGTATGTATATAGCACATACTCTCTTTCTGAATGCTCCGCCAAAGAGAAAATGTTGACTTGCATTTCTATTTATCAGTTTACTACATAAGCAAAAGTAAGTAAAATATATATAAATATATATTCTTTATAAGTATATAATATGTATATATATAAATCTATATAACAATGTTAAACAACAATATCAAAATGGGCAACAATTAGCTGTGTATATATATAGACATATCATTTATTATTCTATCTCATTCTTACTTTGAGGTTCTATAAATTCTTTCATATTTGCCATTTCATTGTCTATATATTTCATCATAATCCAAAATATAATAATCGTTATATATGCATAATTATTATTGAAGTTAGAACGATCTAAACCTAAAAAATACTCCGCTAGCAAACATTTGTTTTTAAGTTGTGCAGCGCATTAAAAATTTATTTAATTAAAGTATTTAAATTCGAGAAGACAACAATTTTAAATATATAATACATCGAAACATTTGCCCCAGTGTACTTATCAAATTAAACATAAACAAATAACACAACTGAGAAACAAAATTTTTAAGCCTGATAAGCAATTGCAATTGGCAACATATTATATTTTATATTATAATTAATATATATAATTTTGAATTATAATTAATATATATTAATTTATATTATAATTAATACATATTAATTAATATATATAATTGTTAATTTGTGCCCCACATATAAAATAAGATACCAATTTTAAAATATCTTTAAAAATTACAAATAAAATATATCTGTATCTGTCATTAAATCATTTCGAAACTTATGCTAATATTTTCTATTAGATTTAAGTGCAATCTGATATTAATAATCACAATAAACTTAAGAACTGAATCAAAAATATTTTATTTTTAACCAGAAATGGAGCATATTCGACTATAAGATATGAGGTATTACGAGTAGTTAATAAATAACACTCGATATGAGTATAGTCGAATATTGTAGCACCTACCTACTTGTACTTAGTCCCAAGTTCTCAAATGCATGTACTTATATATAGTATATTTAGTTCAAATTATGTTTACTTCTGAAGTGTGGAATTTCATAAACACGATAATTTTGAAACTTAAACAGACGATTAATCTGCCAGGAATAGGGATTACCTATGTTAAACAATCAAAACTATAACTTTTCGTAGATTAACTAAAAATCGTCTGCAAACAATGGAGTTATACATACCAGATTTAGTACATCTTGCTCTTATAAATAGACAGACAGAGTTGGGTAAATCAACTTGGGTGGATCAGGCATATATATATAGTTTATGGATTTGCATATATGCTGCTACTTGCTTGTGGCTGTTACATACATTTTCTTAGCATAATTATCCTCTTTATACATTATTTAATTTATATATTATTTGATATTATATCATATATTATTTAATACACATAACAATATTGAAAAACTTATTTCTTAAAATTTTAATTTTCAATTTTATATTTTTTAACTATTTTTGAATATTCTAAAATTTTGAATCTATAAATTGTAATTCTAAATTAAGTACAGGTTAATGGCAGACTTTAAATAATCCAATATTTCACAATATATAAAAGTTTATATTGCTATTTGAAATTATTGCTTAAATATTTAAATACGCTAAATAAAACTTACATTTCGCTCAACATTAAACAATTTATACGAATTTCGTTTTTAAAGAAAGTTTTTGAGCGTTTTCCGCATTGTGAGTTGAAGTTAAAAAAAAAACTCTCAATCTAAGTTGAAGTAAAAAGAAAAAACTCAAAACGCAGTCGCTGCTCTTGAGCCATAGATGTGCTCTTAAATATGCTCTTAAATGTAAGAGCACTGTTGAGCTGAAACGTGCGTGCTCTTTGAGCGCAAAAAGGCACAGCAAGACAACAGCTGATGGTGCGGCATGGTAACATATGTTTGCAGCAATGAACAAAAAAAAAAAATACGCCGAGAAAAGCTGAAAAATATTTCACTCAAATGAAGAATAGACCGCATAAAGCGTGCTCGCTCGCTCTTGCGCTTGCGCTCATTTAACAGTAATGGACAATTCACGGCCAAGGGGAAAAGTCACTCACTCGTTAGCAGCAGCAACAGCAGCGGCGGCGTTGCGTTGCGGCGCAGCAACAGCGCTGCCTTGTCGGAAAATTGCTATAAAAGCAGACGCGCACACCGCCGGCCGGATAGTAGCTTTGGAAAATTGCTCCGCCACAGAAGTTGCCGCCCAAGCGCTCCTCTACTCCAAGCGTCGAACATCGTCGTCAGCTCGTCAGACGTTGTTGTTGTTGTTGTTGTGTCGTTCATCTGCCACACATCGTTTTCTAGCTGTTGTTGTTGTCTTCGTCGTCGTCGTCGTCGTCGTTGTTGTTGTTCCAAGCTTTTTTCAGCTGGCAGCAACAAAACTGGCTCACCCACAAACACACACACACACATACACACGCATATGTATATACAGCTGCTGCATGCACAGCTGTGAGCATAAAAGCGCTGCTGAGTTAACTTCAATTGAGCTCAATTCAGTTGAGAGCGCATAAGCACGAACGCTAGAGCGACAGAGCGAACGGGTGTGTGAGAGTGAGACCGCTACGAGAAGGGCTCCCAGTCGACAGCTTTTTCGGTTTTGGCACTCAGTCAAGCAGCGGCCGCCGCACGCAACACAACATGCACGGAGGTGGAACGACGCTAGCAGCAGCAGCAACAGCAGCCATCACATACATATATATGTAGAACTTTAATTAAATTCACAAATATTAAACAACAACAACAAAACCCAACTTTCAAGTGCTGTGCATAATTTTTAAAGAGAAAATCAAATACCACAAGAGCAACAGAGACAGAGAGAGAGAGAGCAAAAAGCTAGAGCTAGAGCAAGGAGTGCGAACAACTAACGGGCGGCAGTTTCGGCTTTTTTTAGAATGTATTAAAAAAGAAAAAAATATTTAAATGTTTAACTAGAATAACAAATTTAGTTGTTGATACTTTTTGCAATTATTTGTTAAACGAGCAAGAGAGACAGAGCAAGAGAGAACGAACAGTCAGAAAATTGTGTGCCGTAAAAAATCAAATAAAATAAAATAGAGGAAAAACGTGAATTAATAATGAAATAATAAATTAATAACAAATTAAAACAACCAATTACACACAACACACACACACAACAACAACACATAAATCAAATCAAATTCTTGTGATTAAAGTGCATTTCTAATACATATATATATATGCACACCCCACACACGCACGCATACATAATATAATATATATATATGTAGCCGATTCAATCCATAAAACAAATATACAACAACAAGCAACGATAAAATAAAGAGAAAACCAACAACAACAGAACATAAAAATTTCCCAATTGGCGAACAGACAAAGTATTCCAATTTGATTTCTGCACTGTCCAACAACTTCCCCCACCATCACCAACAAACAACACAACAGCAACAACAACACACTACACCACCAAAACTCCGCTACGGACAGACGCTAGAGCAGTAATCGTAGGCTCTACAAAGATGGAAGTGCTCTCAGTACAAAATCATATTCAGGGACAATTTGGTGTCATTGGTACAACAAAAGCTAAAGGTAAGTCAAAAAAACAAATTTGTTAATAATTTTAGTTTATTTAATATTTCCATGTGTGTGTGCGTGTGTTACCAAAAAAGAAAAAGAAAAAAAAACTGTGTTTCCTTTCAAGAAAATTTAAACTTTTCGTAGATACCAAATATTTACACAAAAAAAAATATTTTTCTGTGTTAATAGGTAGTACAATAGAGCTCTGAGGTTGCGTTACAATTACTCCCAATGCATATAGTATATATAAGTATTCATATGTGTAATGCCGGTGAAAAATTATTTATTTATTTTAATCTCGATCTCGAGTATTTTTTATTTTGTATATTCTCTGCCGTGTTTTTTTTCCAATAAGTTATAAAAAACCAGCAAATACGTGAAACATTTCTCCCGCAAGTACTATTTTGGTGCGAGATTCTATATATATATATTCTATATATAATTGTATAGCTAGTAAATCTATATTCTTAATATATTTTCACACATTTTTTTTTTTAAATTTCTCTACAGTTAACATAAACACACACTATTCCTTTAAAATCAAGAAGAGTTATAGGTAATATAATTTAATTAATTTTTCAAATAAATTCCTCTGTGCTTAAGTTTTTTAATAATTCAGATCGAATCGAAAACAATGCCAATGACTAGTTTTTAAAGTAATACATTCGCTATACACCTATATATAACTGGTTATAAGTTGTTATCGTGTTGCTATATCTGTGAATAGTAATATATGTACACATATGTTATATGTTATATATGTTATCGTAACCCGAGCTATAGAATAAAGCCGCACATAACTTCTAATGAACTATATATAAATCCCTATTCCTTCTATAAATTTGTTTAATGTTCTATTTAAATTATTTACAGTGATTTTTCAACAAAAGAAAAACTATAATGAAATTCTTTTAATTTTAAAACCCCAGAAACCTTTAGAGTAGTTCAAATTGAAGATTATTTTGAGATTACACTCTATTTTATACAATTTCATATTTTATATAAAATAAAGTGTAATCTCAAAATAATAGGGCTGAGTTTTGGAGGTATTACTTAAATAAATTTAAGAAAAACAAATTAAGCAAAATATTTAAATATAAAAGCCAATTCTTTTTAAGATATACATATATATTTCTAGTTTATGAATCCCCAATACTACATATAGCCGTTTATATAGAGAATATAATATTATGTTGCTTTGGCAAACCTCCGTAAACAGCAAAATATAATTTATGCGAAATTTGTTTCTTTTTTATAAAAATTATAAAATTCCCAACTGAGAAAAATTTTCTCTTTAAAATAAAGATTTCCAATTACATTTTTTACTAGAACTTAAATAAAAATATTTTTTCTACTTAACGACAAAAAACTCCAAGAAATAACATTTTATATATATTTCCGAAATTATAGGAAAAATCTTTCTAGTAATGACGTACATATTCAGTTGTTTGAACATTTTTTTTAAATGAATTTATGTTTTGTTCTTTTTAATAATTGAAAAGATATTTCAAAAGAATATTCAGTTCACACATTCTCTATCAAAATACTCAACTCATTATTAAATATATCTTGTTCTGTTTTTTTATTGAAACACATTTTGCAATCTCATTTGAAATCCACAATTTTAATGTGCTTTGAAGATTATTTGATTTTTTAATTTTATTTTCGACTTTATGGGCCGCTTCCATATTTGATTCAATTAATTTTATGGCTTATGCCAAACAATTTATTTGATGTTTTCAGCAAATTATATTACCACTTTTCAAAATTCTAGAAATATTCACAAAACTTTGCCAGGTTTTGTTTTAAATGTTTTTCTTAATACTACATCTTTTTTATATAAAATTCTTGAAATGTAGACCACTGCTACAGCAATACTATTATTAATTAAAGTTTATAGAGTTCTGCCTCCTTCTAAATATTTGGATTAAATTATTTTTAATCGTAACATGAAATCTTTTAATTTTCGTACTTTAATTTGAAAATTTGTTTAACATTATATGAGTATTATTATATTTATGCGAATAATATTTAAAAATGTTAAATTAAATATAAAAAATATACTTCAATTTTAATTTTGAAAAATCGTTTGAAACTATTATGATTTTTCTTTTCCATAAAATTTCTTCGAAAAATTTACTTTTAACATAATATTAATATTATTTTCTAAACATTCTAAACATCTAAATAAATATTCTCTATTGTAATTTTTTCTAACATTAAAGATTAAAAAATTTGAATCTTTAACTTAAACTAATGCGAAATCGTTCTTATTTAAATCAAATTTGAAATAAATGCAAATGGTGGTCTTGAAACAACACCTGGCTCTTATAGTCTCCTACAGACAGATCAAGAATATATATATACAATGTATATGCCTCCACCGGCCTTTTACATAATTTTGCCCAGTTTTATAATCCCCTATTGCCCAATTCTAGCAGGATGTGGAGCATTGTAGTCTATATGTATAGGATTTTACTGGGTTTCTTGGGGGTTGAAACAACCAAAAAAAAAAAAAACAAATTTTTTGTCTTATGCAGTTTTATGCAACTTTTTTTTTTTTTGTTTTTTGAGTCCTGCTGCAAGCATATCCTGTTCTTGTGTGTCTGACGGTCGGATTATGCAACATCCTGTTAATCCCTGTCACTTTAAACGTGGCCCAGGCCAAAGTCGTGCAAATTAGACACGGACACGAATATCCAGCTGGGGAAGTGTGTGGGAGCGATAGGGGAGGAGTAGTCCGGAGAAATGGGAGACATGTAAACCGACCGAAAATTCAAAATCAACCAAAGGCGGCCAAAAGCAATAAGAGAGACAGAGAGAATGAGAGGGAGAGAGCAAGAGTAAGAGAAGCTTTATGTTGACAACGACGACGTAGACGACATGCAACAAACATGTCGTCACACATAGACACACACAAGCATGTATGCAAAAATCATGCTCATATATGCAAGTATGTGTGTGTGTGTATTGCACACCTTGCCGTCAACGAAGCAGAGCTGAAAGCTTCAGCAACAGCAACAGCAGCAGCCGCCCCCTTCAGTCCAGCCCATGCAATATTTCCAGTAATGTGTGTATTTGCAGTCAATTTAATTTCATGACTGACTGAGCGCATGCAATTTTATTTTCGAAGGACACACACTCGTATGTGCATGTGTATGTGTGTGTGTGTGTGTGTATGTGTATGTGAATAGTCATGCATATTCATATGCTATTCAAACATGGGGGCAACTAGAAAAACCGAATAATGTTGTTTAATAAATTACTTAATTTCCTTCAAATAAACATAAGTTATGCTCATGTCCTCTGTCCTTTGTACTGTTACAATTTAGGCTTGTCTACAGTGGCGTATGCTGCATATTTTCAATAAACGGGGCAGACGAAATACTTATCGCAAATTTTACAAAATGTTGAATGAGTTTTCAACTTCAATATACACCCCTTCTTCTAGTGAATTCGATTTATTTCATTTTGTTTACCGGTACCGGTCTTTTTTCCTTTTACTTCTTTCCTTATTTTTCAAACGAACGCAGACTTTTAAAATTAAAATTATGTATGTTAACATACATGTGTCTTATCGATAGTCTTATTGATAACATGTATACATATGTAAATGCAATTAGAAATCTTAAAATGCGTAACTGGAAATGAATATATTATTTTGTTTTTATTTACATGTATTTCCATTTAAATATTTTTTATAATTGTTCTAATAGTTTTGGTATTTTTGATTAATTTTTTTTTTTGGATTTTGTTCTACATTGTTATATGGCCACACTGCGCCCTTTACTTATTAGTGTTTGAAAAGCGTGTGTCGTTAATACACTCGAACATATATTTGTTTATGTGCTTGTAATTGTAAATTTACATGTGTATTACATACATTCATATATATAATTACATATGTTTATTGGAGTGTTCCACAAATGTGTTGTGAATAAGCTTTCAATGAGGATTTGTCGCATGGTTAAAGTATACATTCAAAGGTATCAATCAACCACTCATAAATTTACATAGTCTTTTTTTTAACTCCAAGGCCACACACACGCATTCACGACGCCGGCACGCATAATGCAATCCAAGTTTTTCAAACAACTCCCCCAAATATACGCCCACGACTTTTAAATAAGATGAATTCGATGCTTTCTACTGTCTGAGCTTTACAATAACAAGAACAAAAAGTGCAAACAAAGCTTTAACATTCGTCACAGGTAGCTGATGCATACATTTGTATGTAAGTATTCCAAGAGAGCAAAACAGTGGCGTAC
>JBAMCO010000022.1:0-17087 GCA_037075125.1 Hirtodrosophila caputudis | reverse complement strand
AACTGAAAGAGAGCGTGTGCGGGTGTAAGCATGCAAGCTGTAATAATATAAGGTGAGTACGCTCTTCTCTTTACCAGCTAATAATTGTTATGGCTAATGAAGCGCATTGAACAACTGGTAACAGCAAATTCGCACCACGCCACCTTTAATTCTTACACTATGTGAGCGAGAGAGCTTCCGCCATTTGGGCTCGCGAGCTTTGACGATCATTTTCGTGTCAGTTGGAACTCGCTGGAGCTCAGTTCGTCAGTTGTTATCGAGCGTTACTTGAACCTGGTTGGCTGTTCACTGCCAGGCTGTGTTATTGTTGTTAGTGTTTAGTATTTAGGCATTAGTCCGGTGTGTACGCGCTACGAAAATCTGAGCACTTCAGCTACCCTAACCCCAAGCAACCCGCTCGCGTTGTCGCTGTCGCTGCCGCCATCGTTGTCGTCGCCGCCACCGTCACCGTCGTCTTTGCTGCCAGTTTTATTTGTGTGAGTGTGCCAGTGACTGCCCAAAAAAAAATAAAAAAAAAACCAAAATTTACAAAAAAGAGGTTGCTATTAAAACACAACTACAAACATAAGTAAATACAAGCAGAAATAGCGCATAAACAGTTAGAGTTAAATTTAGCAGCTTCAACTTGAAAGTTGTTGCCAGGCGTCATTGTATTAAAAATACAACAAATACTCAATTAATTTTATTTGCTATTTGCACTAGTTATAGTACTTAAATTGTTGTATACACTTTCATTGTGCTGCATAAAAGACAAACAAATGACAACGTTGTCACACAAAAATCTTAATAAATAAATCATTTTTGTAGATAAAACAACACAACAACGTCAACTGCAAAAAGATCACGAATTGCGGTACACGCGTTGTCGCTCGTTGTTGTCGCTTGACGTTGTCGCAAGACGGAAAACAAATTCACAAACACACTCACACACACACATACACATACACCTGCACACTGGAGATTTGCACAAGTGCAAAGACAAAATGATTTCTTTGGGACCTTTTGTTGTTGTTGTTATTGTTTCTCTCTTTTTGGCCTTGGTTTAACATTTAATTATACAAAGTAATAGTTAATTAACAACAAAAAAGAGGCTGAAAAGACCGCAGAGTAAATATATACATAAAACAGTTATAATTAGTCAACAAAAATGAGTTGAGAAATTAAATAACATTTAAAAATATATAGCCATATCTATAGGTACAATCAAGCAAAGTTCAGATAACAGAAAAAAGCCAGTTTGTTAATAATGGAAAAATGCATAATATCGTGCTCAAACTAAAAACAATTGATGTATAAACAAA
This sequence comes from Hirtodrosophila caputudis, assembly GCA_037075125.1. Classification (NCBI taxonomy): domain Eukaryota; kingdom Metazoa; phylum Arthropoda; class Insecta; order Diptera; family Drosophilidae; genus Hirtodrosophila; species Hirtodrosophila caputudis. The sequence continues at coordinate 15,786 of JBAMCO010000022.1, read as the reverse complement.
TAATATTTATATATAAATAATAATGCACATAAAGAAAGCGCAGTGTTTCATACATATATCTAAATATCTGTTTCTATATATATAGTATACATATATACACACAGAGCTACATACAAGAGAGCAAATAAAAGACACGGAAATGGATTACATTGTAAAGGCCTACAAGGACTGGAAATTGCATTCGCAAGTGAGTATAAAGAGAAAATGAAATATATATATATAAAAAGATCATTAATTATAATTGTAATAAAATAATACAAAGTAATGACTGTTGTCAACTTACATAGAACACGTCAGTTTCCCTTTCCGAGTACTTTTCACTTCGGAAATAATTTAAATGTTTTTATTAAATTATGACGAAGGAAACAAGAGCATTCAACAACAAAAGCATGAATAATACAAACACGAATTTTAAACATATTAAAGTAATATTCAGTTATTAGCTTAAGACCACCTAGAACCAACAAGTTGTGGCTAACCAAATCTTACAAAGGGCCGTACAGTTCTAAACCTAATTAGCAACCCTCGTTAACAGTTTGTCTCTTAAACAAATCGAGTACATCTTTTAGTTGACTTAGGATTTTGCACTTGGACAACAAACTCATAAAAAATATCCATATACAGCTTTAATATTCTGGGCTGGGTTGGGTTGGGTTAGGTTAAGCCAAAATGTGAACATTTGGTGGGAATTGATTTAACTGGAAGTGCTAAAAACCAAGATCACAGTCTCAATTACCAACGTCAACTGAATGAATCAACGAACATCGCGGAAGAGCGGAAGAGAGGAGGGAGAAAAAACCCTCATTCAATTGAAATGAAACTTTTTTGCAGCACTTTTTGCCTTATGTATATAAAAAGTTGTATATAAAGGCGCTATGAAGTCACGCCAGATCGCGGTCGTTAGCTCTTAGGCTTAAATATGTGTGTGTGTGTGGCAACACAGATACACAGCTACATAGCCATAGCTAGAGATCTCTATTCAACAGTTTTGGTAGCGCGCTGCAGAAACTGTAGCCAAGGTGCTTAACCGCATTTAAACATTTCAAACAACAGCAGAAACCTGGCCAAGCGACAGCAACAACAACAAAATATAATAAATAATTCTCATGAAACACGATCATGTCGAAATGCTCTCGCATTACCCAAGAAAAACCACTTTGAATGGAACGTTACTTATTTTTATTTTTAGTTTGTTGTTTTTCTTTAATTTTTTCTTCATCTACACATTTGGTGGCAAAGTGTGTAGCGCCATGGATGGCTGTAGCTGTGACTTGAGCTTTGGCTTTGGTTGTGCCTCAGGCTCGGTTAATATGGCTGGAGTTGCGCGGATCGTGGCCAACGAACCAGCCGATGAGTAAGCCACCAGCCAACAGTCGCACAGTGCAGCCAGCGAACGCTTTTCACATGCAAAATTCATAATTCTAGCTAAAAAATTCTACAAAACTTGAAATATATATTTCAATAAGTGAAAATGAAGCTTTCAACTGTGGAATACTCTACTCACAAATGTGATATTCAATCAGTTGTCTGTACAAACCATACATGCACTTTTTGTCTTAGGAAACAGCGCATTTTTGTCAATAGATAAATCATCTATATCAATAAGTTTACTCATTTAGTAGAAATTTTCTATATAACTCTATATAAAATTCAACAAATATATTACAGATGTAAGTCACCGACTGCAGTATACTTAATTCGCAGTAGGCAAGAAAATATATGAGACACATATAACTGGAGTTAAGGTTATCAGCATGGCATGCCTCAAATACAACTGGCTGGCACTGGCTATAAAAATGTGGGAAATATGGGGCTTCTGCTGAAATGCGTTGAAATTAAAATCGCTTATCGCTTTATAGGGAATAAATACAGTTACTCATTGTCTATAGCGTGTCACATGCACACAAACCGAATACACTCACTTTACTTTCCTTTAAAGAACAGAATATTGAAACTATGGTTGGAATAGTAAACATCCGTTTGATATAAACAACACATTATAGTGAAATATGCAATGGTTTCAAAATTGTTGACATCTTACATTGAATAATGTCTGAGACTATTCATGTAACTTAAGATAATCAATTCTATTATCAATTTAAATTAATAGAAACTATTTAAATGCATACTAATAATAGTAGAAACTAAATTAAGTTGAGGTTACATCTTGTTTTAAAAACCTATCAAAATTCTCTAAACAATAACCGGTAAAAGACTTTATATTTTTCCACAAAATATTTCCAAATAATTGGCTCAGCTTTTGGGCAAAAAATGCCATAGTGCTTTGATGCCATCTGGTCAAAATCAGGCAGTTAGGCACTTAGCCATTTGGCCATTTAACCAGCCCCAGCAATGCGGCCAACTTGTGACTCTGTCTGAATTGCAAATGACTGCACGAGTGAATAAAGCAAATGCATTCATTCATTTGCTTGAGACTGCTAGCTGCTGTTGTTGCCAGTTGCTGCTAATTAGGCCAATGCACAAATGCTGAGCATAAAAGCTTTAAACTGGAAATTCTTTATTTGTTTTTGCCGTTGCGTTGCCAATGTCTGTTGCTGCTTCTTCTGCTTCTGCAGTGTCTGATCTAAAAATATCCTTAGCCTTGGCAGCTGCACCCTAATGGGTTCAATGGCCAAAACCCAAGCTGAAGTTCCAGCTTAAGCCCAAGCTTCTTGGGCCGGTTTTTTGTTTACCGCCATTTTCTTGAATTCTGCCTGAGTTGCAGTTTTTTGTGGATTTTATTAGTTAGAGTGGCAATAAAAATATATGTAAAAGTTTATGCTAAAATTTGTTGAAGAATGAATGATTATTCATACTAATGAATACAATCGATTGTACAGCAGTTTTAGCTAGTATAATTTTGAATGTTTACTCAAAGCGTTAATATAAACATCAATTTCAAGAACAATATAGAAATAATGACATTTTTATTTGCGTTTTTGTCACTATCAGTTGGACTCAAGGCTGACCCTATAATTGTTGGCTTCGTTAGCGGGCCATTTGTTCGAGCTCATGTTATATACGAGTGCTACAATCAAATATATTGTATGTATTTATGTATATTATCGTAACTGTCTGGTTGTCCTACACTTCACAATGAGGGCAACTTGAAATGCTAAATAGCTAAGCGCGAGCTTATTATCTCTCTATATATAAAACAACTACGAAACCTTAACATTTCAAATAAACTGTAAAATTTACGTTTCAAGTCAAATGTGCGGGTCGCCCTGCGTTTGAAGAACCACGCCCACTTCCACACACAGACACACACACACGTAGTCTTGAGTATTATTTAGCAAAATATAATTTACACATTGTGCGTTTTTTGTTTTTGTAGTTGTGAAAAGCCCACAATGAGTAGGATTAGGAGATGACTAAGAGGCTGTTCCATATTAGAATGTTGCGGCTTATAAAATTTGTTAAGACTCAGATCTTTAAATGTTTCCTGCTGCAATGCGGGTTTTAACCAGTTTGAGAGCTGTCTCTGGGCATTATCTATTTACCAATTTGCTATATTTAGGTTTTTCTTCGAAGTTCGCAGTTTGTAAACCGGTTGAGTTGGTTTTGTATGGAAGTTCTACGGGTTGGTTACAATTAAAATCAAAGGCGCGATCTGACGCACTACAAATAATCAATGTGAAGATAGAGAAAATAACAGTTATCATCTATTCAATATGTGTTTATTTATACAAAGGTTTTTGCCTTGAATACCATATGATACTACCATATAGCACATAAACGGGTTTTCTTTCATTTTCGGCGGCACTTTATGAGTACTTTTACTTTGCTAAAGCATTTTTCTTTGTTTGGAATTTCATTCTATATGGGATCAATCATATTTTTAAGCCCCCCAATAATAAATATACACATATTGGCTATAAATAAAGCCTGTAGACGTGCACAATCTTATCTGCAACTCAAAAATAAAAAGCGCAAAAAACGAAAAACAAAAAACCACTAAAAAAACAAGAATTAAATATCAACGAACGTTGAATAAATCAATATAATGCACACTCTATGGTTAGACTAACGATATAATGACGAAAATAAATAATATTCAGAGAACAATCAATCATTCTCTCAAGTGCAGCGTCAGCAGAGAAATTCAACTTCAAGTCTTCAAGCTTATGAAGATTGATATATGAATCTAAAAGATTTAAGGTAAAAAAAATATTTAAATAATTAACGAAAAGGTAATTAATTTTTAAAATAGCAATATTGCAATATTGTATAAATGTTTTAACCGCATATTCATAAAACAGTTATATGATATACCCCCATATCCATATATGTACAAGTATATATTAAAGCCACATAACCACAGAAACTGATAGCCGGCGTGAAAAACAATTGCGCATAATATAACTTACTTTTTTTGTGTTTCGCTTTTACTTTTTAACGCCCTTTACTTTTGTATTTATGGCCCATTAAAATGCCATTTAAAATAAAACCAAATATTCATATATATATATATATATATATATACATATATTGCATATTTAAAACTTGGGCAGACCTTTGAAAAGTTATAGAAAGTCACGTTAGGCATTATATTGCACGTCCCAGTAACAAATCTCGTATATACATGAATATCATGTATATCTAAGAAATTTTATTACTACAATAAATAAAATAATAATAAAAATAAATAAATGCAGATGATATTAAGTGCATAAACATATAGATGAGCCGGGAAGTTTTTCATATATCAACTTAATCCACTTTTATCAACAAATATCAGTTATGTAGTACGAGTATATAGATGACCCTGGATATGGACACCGTATGGTAATTGGATTTATATTCCAGCACATATCAGTTAAGAGGTATGGTATTGTTATCAACTGAAGTCTTTGTGCTCAAGAGCACTTATGTTTCTATGGCTTATTAGGTTGTAACTATCAAAGTGTTGTAGCTAACCTTCAACTGACTAACACAAACTAAAAGTTAAAGAACTTAATAATAGTATATATCATATGCCATATATCAATATATCATTGGGTTATAAGGTACGAACTCATCCATTTAATTTATCAGAAAATATGTATAAATACACTTAATGCCGTACTTCAGTTTGTGGCACTTGACTTATGGGCTTTTCACTTTATCAAGTGCAACTTTTGGTTGTATAAACAATGAACAATAACAACAAAAATAATTCTTTATTGATACGCTAAGCCGCATTAAGCTAGTGAGGGGTATTAGAATAAACACAGTTAGACACAAATGTTTATAAATTAACTGCATGGCAGTTAAGGTTTGTTTGTAGTCTTTGAGTTTAGGAAGGCAACAATGAAACAATACTTTGAAGTACTCATGTCTAAAATTCTCTTTATCAGTTAATTAAGCATGTAACCCCGCAGATACTATATAGTAGGCTCGAATCTATCAATAATTCTTGAATAAATGCGTGCTGTTTATAGAGACATTTGGTATCTGAAGCTTCAAATTATATGTAGACAATTTGCTTTGATTTTTGGGTTATCGATTTTGTTTTGGTTTATCAATTTGCAATTTCCTTTTTTGTTAGTTTTAATTAATACTAAAGATAGTGCGTCGCAACAGCAGTTAGTTACATAAGTTTAACCTTGGGTTATAATTTTTGTGCGCTTGCACAATTCCATAAATTTTGACATACTTACATACTTATACTACACACAAGTACAGAGACAGAGAAACAAACAAGCAACAAATTGAAATAGATTGCAAACGATATCATTAAATTTATGGCCTTTTTGCCATACGAATATTTATGATTGTTTCTGTTGAAAGCTGCGTTGATTTCGATTAACTCTCTGACTTAAATATGACTATATATTTGGCCTTTCCATCGCCTGAGTGCTGACCTTCGGGATCTCTGAAGTTCTTTGGCATTCATTGAATAAGAGCTGCACAAAAGTTTCCCCCAACGACTCACAAGCTTCACAAAGGTAATGTGAGTCACATGTGAATCTCGGTTCATTTGATGTTATTTGTTTTTATTTAGCGTTTGCTGATCCTCTATATCTGTGCAAAATCGCAGACAAACAGTGCGAGACATAAACAATTAAACAGTAACTAATTAGCATATCAGTTTCGGATGTCTTCTTATGCCTTATGGGTAAATAAACGCTATCGCTGAAAATTCCCATTCTATGAAAAGTTCCCCTACCCCTTATTGTTTTGATAATTGCCCATCTAAAGATCAGAAATCACAATCATTAAGTCAGTGGTTGTGGGGTGTTTATATTGTGCTGCGAATAGATAATTTCAGGAGCTTTCTCGGCATTATAAATAAATATATACACACTATATATATACTACTACCGATATATACATTTAGCGAACCCAATTGAGGGAAACCCGGCGCGTGACCAGCTTCCATGATTTGTGCATGTCAATGACCGTATTTTCTAATATGTACTAGATAGATACAACATTTAAGCGAAATTTGACTGAATTATAAATATATGTAGCATATGTAGGGCTGTTGAATTCATCCAATATAATTTTGCCAAAATAAATGAAAATTTGGTATGCTTATCAGTTGTGGCTTGTGCACTATCTGCAAAATATTTACCGAACATATAGTGCTCTCTCTTTGTCTATAAGTGTGTATATATAACTAGGGTGGTCTAAATAGTATTCAGACTAATTGAAGAAAAACTTATTATGGCAATGTTAGAAGAACTTTATGAATAGATTTAAGTTGTATAATCAATTCACGATGGCACTTTATTGATAAATTACTGTCATGTTCATGTTGTATTTAAAATCAATTCATAACAGTGCTGCGCCAATTGATAGTTAACTTTATAACGGTGCTGCCTATTTATTAATAAATTGCTGTCAACTAATTAATGTTTACACTTCCCTGCTTTACACGAGAAAAGGTAGTAAAGTTAATGCATTTGGAATTAATATCCAAGTGTTGGATAAACTTTGTCAGGAACCTGAGTACACCTAATTCGTTAATTTTTAGTAATTACAATGGCTGACAAATGAGCAGGTGCATTGTCACGGTGAAACACGATATTTCCATACACTAAATGAGGTCGTTTTATTATTTCTTCTTCACTTTGTCACTGATACGATTTAATAGGCTGTAAAACATATGCATGTCTAAATTACAAAGGGTAATCGACCTAAAAATTATATAAACCTTTGCAATTAAGCGAATCATAAGTGGGTGACATAAGTGGGAAAGAGTTATTGCCGCCCTCGTATATATATGTATTATGTATTTATTTAGCACAAAGTATGGAACCCATTATTATTATTGCAGAAAACACTTTAACAACAACAAGAGCAGCAAATGCAACAACTTGTTGTTGACCTTAACAGCAGCGGCAGCTGCTAATGTAAATACACACACGCGCACACTTATGTCCATATGTATGTGTGGTGATGTGTGCACGAATGCAATATTTGTATGCTATATGTATTGTTGCATATACCATGCACCATGGAAGTTTTAACCACATTTTTTTTTGGCATAAATGAATAAATTAAAGAATAAGCTGGCTATTTAAGTATTGTATTGTAAGACAAGTTTAAAAAATCGAAAATTTATTTTCCCAAAGCGAAAAAAGTGCATTATAAGGTTCTTCTTTAATTTAAAGCTTCAAAGTCAAAAATTTACTTAATTAACAGTACGACGTTCTTGTTAGCAGCTACTACTTTAACAGCTGTTAACTTAACAGTGAGTGCTTGGTATGAAACATTACAGTTTGATGTAGTTACCAACTTGAATACATTGAATAGATTCGAAAAAGTATTCATATACCCCATAGTAGTAATGATGAGAAGTACATTGGGGACGTCAAGGAAGTAATTGCCGTTGGCAACGTTAGTACTTGGCTGCAGTAATGCATTCATATTACATATTGGATATGGAGATATCATTTATAAAGTCACATGTTAATTAAAAGTCATGCCGGCAATTCGTTTGTTAATTTCCATACATATGCACAAGTATACATACTGACATACATTTTTATTTGTACATACATACGTATATGTATGCCTATGCAGCAGCTGTTGGCTGTTTGTCTTTGTTGACTGGGTCGACATCGAATCGCTTTGTCCAAACAGGTTTAAGCTTAACAACAAATACATTGGCTATCACGTGAAAAAAATTATTCGCTCTCGTAAGCAATAAAAGGCAGTCGCAAATTAGCATTCGCCTGAAACAAAAGACAAACGAAAACACGCGCTCAACTTTAAAATAGTTGCAACTCTGCATACATTGTTGTGTTATCGATAGCAGCCAGCAATTGTAGTTGGCACTAGAGGCGAGCCGTGACACGACGTGTTTGCTATTGTGTGAGTATGGAAACAATATGATAAAGCATCAATATGGGAGTTTGATAGAAGTTTTTAAAAATCCTTAAAGCATTTTAGCGGATGCTTTGGATGCCAAACATTTTTTATACTATTTTATAGATATTCTTATGTTACTTTTTATTAAAAACTTGTGACATACTTAAATTATCGTGTCTATGCTGACTCACGCGACGTTAGTTGTGAACGTGGCCATCACTAGAATCTTATTTGCTTGCTTTGGTATATATTTTGTTGTCTCTTTGTTGATGATGCGCTGCATCTGCATCTTAAGTATTATTATTTAATGGCTGTCATTTAATTCTTATGGCGGCTTCGTAATCGCGTAAATTGCGAAACACTGGTTGCCGACCCAATATGTCCTAAATTCGGACATTATTAGGCGCGAAGATACTAAACGATAGGTAGACAAATATCGTCTTGCAACTCTGGGACTTGATGTTGCCGTGAACGGTTCGTATAAGTTTTGCTGTGTTGCCCCGGCAAGTTCGCTATTAAACGGAGCTAGTTCCGGGGGTCTAGCTCGTGCATTTTTCCATATGAGTTGACTTGATTATAAAAGTGACACGCTAGCATCGAGTTCAGTCGTAGTTTTCTACTGGCTTACGCGGAACTCGTAGAAAAGAACTGGAGTAGTTCGAAAACGGCCGTAGCAGCAGCAACAAAAACAACAGCAACTTGTAAACACGTAGCAAACGAAACTGAAAATTGACTGAATTAAACTATTGCAAATGAAACATAAAAATCTAAATTTATCTTAAAAGTTAACAAAAAGCAAGTAGTAGTGAATGCATTCATTAAAAGTATTGAATGCAAAGGCAAAGTAAAATGCGCCTTAATTTAGTTGAAAAGTTGCAATTGTATTGGTTTTGGCTTTGCATGAGTGCAGTTACAGCGGGGAGTTCAGGTGAGTGGGAACGAATAATTAAGTGGGAAATTGTATTTTATATATAGATGCTTATAACTAACTATAATGCATATACAAATGTATATTTATGTATGTGTTTCAGTGTGTATGTGCATTGCAAGTTACGCCACAACAATGATATCACAGCTGTGAGTTTGTTTAATTGTGTTTGCGCCTTAAATTGCAATACAACATAAACGAGTGAATCAACACTTTCACCTTTCACTTATTCACTCGATCGATATCTATATAGTGATGAAAGGATTAATTGCAACACTGTTATTAATCAATAATCGATTTAATTGTAGCCTAAATTTGGTTTTGATTAATGAAGACAATAATTGATTATAGTCAAAGTTAAATATTTATTCCAATTATAGATGTGTCAACATAAATCAAATAATCATACATTTATTCTATGTCTTGATAAAAAAAAATCAAATTGACAGTTTAATAAACATTTCGATTATTCATACGATGCCATTAATTAATCTATTTGCTTGTCATCACTTTCTATAATCGATATACTTGTTTGTTTAATTGCAGTTTCAAGAGATCGTGCCTGATATGGATGACTCCGAATTCATGTTTAACGAAAAGCAATCAATACGCGACTCCTCCCGCACCCTCAAAAAATATGGAAGCACCTGCTGCAACAATTTAAGAAATAATGAATTCCTTATACGACATACGGTTGAAAAAACTGACACATTACAGGGAATTTCCCTTAAATATGGCGCTACGGTAAATACTACAATACAATATGCGACTAATAACAACGTTGCAGACTTGAACTTTTCCATTTCTCATATCTCACATATCGATTCGAGTTGCCTCCCTTTGCTCAACGCAGTACCCACCCAAGAGAATGTGGTGCCAACTTGTCTGAATTTGCCACATGTACGTGTTATTGTGTGCAGTTCGTACAACTTGGAATGGCTTCTTACTGTCGTGTGGCACGCAAATTATTTAAAATGTCAGTTAAATTTGATTTTTATCGATTTAATAATCACGCGGTACCTTACGTGAAAGCGAAAGCTTAAGCAAATGCTCCATAAGAATCTGTTGACAGTTTTCTGATTTATGAGACTATCAAAACATGGTAATTCGTACAATCTATGTAAAGAAATGCAAACTAAAGTTCAATGTATGTTTAAGTATATATAAATAGTCCTTATATGTATATGCTTCATTGCTCAACATCGTTGATCGCAATCTCTGATATTTTTTACTTCTATTTCTCCTACTTGAATCTTTTATAAATTATTCTACAGTTTTCTTATTTATGAGAATGTCCACACCTACGCTGATGCTAGGCATTTGTGACAGCAACTAGAACAAATAAGATAGCAATTCCATTTAGATATTAGATGTTTGGGTCTACTGCATAGCCGGGCAGGCAGAGACCGCTTGTCTAATTGTTTATAAGTGATATCTGATAAGTTGAGTTGCAGGCGTTTCAACTCGACAGATTGCTGCATATATATAGTAAGTAAATTCTATATACAGTCACACAGTCACGAGTGGTCGTAGTCATCATAGGCGTAGAATGTTTCTGACTACTCTGGGCTAATATTGAAGTACTCGCTGTGTCAACATTTGGACAGCTTTGTAGATAAGTTAGAGTTAGACTTGGCAAGATATTGTTAGATACTGTACGACCCAATTAATCATGAAATGAATCAAGCGCGTGGCCTTATACGGTAGATGTCAACGCATCCATCTATCCATCCATCGATCAATCAATCAATCAGTCGTGAAATTGCAAATAATTGACTACACTTATAGACTTATTTATACGTGTACGTACTTATTGTATGTATTGTATTTCAGACGGAACAAATACGTCGCGCCAATCGCCTCTTTGCCTCAGACAGCTTGTTCTTGCGTCAATTCTTGCTAGTGCCCGTGGAGAAGACGTCACCCTACTATCTGCAGGCAAATGGAGCAAATGACATGCTGGTCGAGGCCTTGGCCTCGCCGCCTACCACACCAGACGCTAATGTGCAACGTGAGGCGCTGAATAATGCAAACAATTTAAATCAAACAAATTGCTACAATAGCAGCGCTGGCAGCGGTGGCAGCAGCAATAGTTGCAACACCAATATCTCTAGTAGCTCCTCAAGCACACGTTCCGGGGGTCAGTCGTCACACAGTACACCACGTCCATATTCAATTGCCGGCGAGCTGTTGGTTCAGGCCAGCGACGAGGATCCTGCCCTTATGCACAATCACAATGCATGCAACAGTAAGCAGAGCAAGTCGCTTGACTCTGTGGCAGCCATGACGCCCGAGGAGGAAAATCGTAAATGCATGAATGATTTCCTCAACAAGATTGACAACACAATATCCGAGTCGCGTAAATATGTGGAGCGTTCCAAGGAGTAAGTGCTTGTGTTGATAAATATTAGTAATGATGTGGATATTCTATAATGATGTAGATTCTTGATTCCATTCCGTTCTGTGTCACAGTTTTAGGGTAACTTCCTGAATACCCTAGACAGACATCGATTATATTCAATTTCGTTTTATAGCTATAATTTAGATAAAGTTATGGGATCTGGGCACATGTTTGTCTAATAATTAAGTCATAAATGTTTGGATTGCTTTTAATCATATTCATTTATTGGTTAAACCCGGTTGCTTAAAGATTAATCTACTTATTGCTTATGGGAATCGAAGCCAACAACTTTTATATCAGGGCTCAACACGCTTATCACACTATACTTGATTAGAAATTGAAGTCGACATCAATACTAGATTTAACGCCATCGATTGCTATCCAGTACGCATATATCTAATAACATTTCTCTTTTTGCAGTATGGTGAGCAGTCAGAGTGATGCGGATATTTGCATTAGCGCCAGCACCGATGTCTTTCCACAGCGTCGCAATCATCAGCTAAACAACTCCTACAAGAACAACAACAATCGTCCGCCGCATCATCAGCGACACAGTTCAACAGGCAGCGGCAATTCGGATACGGCGCAACTGTTAAATACAACGCAGACGCGTCGTGTGCAGAATTCGTTAAAACGCCTTGAGAAGCAACAGGATGATTTCTTTGAGTTGTAGCAGCTTTTGGGTCTATTAGCAGCTGATCATCACGTTATAAGACCTAGTTAAATTACTATAGATGAGAGGGAGAGAGAGAGCAAGAAAGAAGGTTAATTTTACAAATTGTTTTTAATGGATGCACTAAATGTAAATTATATACTACATAGTTACACACGCAACACACAACATATACACACATATGCATATATACATATAAACATACGTACACACTACCTATCTATAATACGATAACAACCTATGTTATAAGCGCTACGCTATTTAAACCTGTACTATATATACTATCTGTCGTAGGATGACGATGGCGTCTTGATCTTATTGTTAGTCCAACTGTCAGCCCTTTGTAATTGCCGCCAATTTGCTTGCAAATCGCCAATACCCAATTATGTTTATATTCTTTTGTATGACTAGCTTTAATTAATTGTTTAGTGTTTATTAATATTTAGTTATGAGAGAATTATTAATCTTAATTCCAAGCATAGTCCCTAGGTTTAACACACACCTTCAACCTATATATATGACTGCTGTTTGGCATAGCTATATGCATCAATTTATTGGCAACTATTTGTTGTAAACAACAACAAACAACTGATACCATATAATCATAATTTATTCATTCAATAATTTAATTGGTTTTCTAATAAAATTATAACGCCCCCAACAATCCAGCCGATGATACCTTGCATATAAGGCAGACACAAAATTCAAATCAAGTTGTATGTGAAGATTTTATAAACAAATAAAGTAAGAATGTGTTAAAACAAAAACACACTCGCATTTTTAATTTACTGGTAAAGGTTATGGGAAAGTTGTGAAAATGGGAAAATCCAGTTTGATTATTAACTAGGAAAATTTTCCATCGAGACTTTCAACTTTTATTGTTTAAACTTCCCTATTTAAATGCCGCGTTTCTACTTGGCTGTATGATGGCATTTTTAGTAAGACATGCGCAGCTTTAAAATACCCAGTGTTTAGTGTATAAAGGGGTATATGCGTTGCACACTTGGCATTATAGGTAAACCATAATGTAATAAGGGTTAATTTACTTTTTACACAGGGTAACCCATAGTTGAAGCTTGAGAAACAGCACATTTCAAATTATTGATGGTTGCCAGGACTACCAGACGAGCCAAACAAACAATCTAAGTTGTGGGTTAGAAATTTAATAAATTAATTTGAATAATACTTAAAATGTCGGATCAGGAAGTGGATGCAGCCGTCTTAAAGGCGACTCAGCAGACCTTGGGGAAATTCATAAAGAAACCGCCCTTAACTGAAAAGTTGCTTAAGAAACCTCCGTTTCGATATTTGATGGATATCTTCAATGCGGTAAGAAATAGCCAGAAAGTTGATCCAAAATCAGCTTAATATGTAGTTTATATAGTTTATTAAAGAAACGGGCTGCTTTGAGGGTCTCTATACGCCGGATGAGCTGCTGTTTGAGAATATTGCCGATCGGTAAGTCCGGTTCTTTGCAGTTAAATTTAGCTAATCCTCTCTCTTACCAGACAAGACAAAACTCGATTTCTGCAAAAGATGATTGATGTCACAAGTAAGTTGAGTTAGGTTCCTTACAGAGGATTTGTTGATCTTTTATGTAACTATTTCCACAGAGCTAACCACAAAACAGGATCTGAAAGTGCGCACCTCCAAGATTGTTGCAGGCCATGAACCAAAGCTCACCAATGAACTGCTACAGGCAATGGCCAGCGTGGCAGACCAGCGTCTGGATTGGCATGACGCTTTGAAGCAGGTGTTAGATGCGGATACGGCGCACAAGGCCAAGCAGCACAACAAACCAAAGGAAGCTAAAACGACAAGCAAACAAATCTCACCCACAGTTAAAGAGAAGCGCATTTCGCCGCAGGAGCAAAAGCAGCGCAAAACTACAGAGCAATCCATTCGCACAACGCCCACGGAGAGGGAGAAGAGCCGAAGAAAACCGGATACGGAAGCTAAGGCTAAGCCGACTAGACAAAGCTCCAAGCAAAAAAGTACTCCATCGCCAGTGAAGCCCAATTCAAAGCTCAAGCAACAGGCTTCATCTGAGAGCGATATCAAGTCTATGTCGCCAGCACCATTGCCAGCGATGCCACCGCCCGTGCCAGCGCCAGTGAAGCAGCCACCAGTAGCAGATTCTCAAGCCGAGCCGGTCCGGCCTATGGTAGCTGTAGAACCGTCCAAGCAACCAACTCCGCCGCCAAGCACAGTTGCTGAACCACTAGCGCATTCTGATCCGGACAGCCGCAAATCCTCTAGCAAAAGTCGACGTTCTAGTGCCAGTCAGCGCCAGATGGTGTCTACAGCAGATCCGCTAGTATCTAATGAGACCAGTGATCAGTCCCTCACATCACCAACTGTTCCAACTGCAGACTCCAACAACAACAACAACAATAACAGCAACAATGAAAACAAACGAGAGCGTGAGGGCACCTTTACTCGTGAGAACTCCAAGGAGTCCAATGGTTCGGTAACACGCCCACGCACGTCACTGCGGCCGCCCAGCGCACGTCCAGCTTCAGCGCGTCCTGGCGCACCCAGACGTCGCAATGTGGAAATTGTCTTGCAGCCAAATGATCAGATCAAAATGTCTGGCATTAATGTGAAACTGGAGACATTTGGAGATTTCGACGATGATGGTGAAAACTTGGTCATCATCGAGGATGCTAACGCCCATGACATCGACTCAGGAACTGCTACAGAGGCGCCGATAGAACTCGATGCTCATCAAGGTCGTTTGGTGCAACAAATACTGGAAACTCAAAAGGAACTTGTGCAGCAACAGGCGGCCAGCGACAACGGCAAGGAGGAACAACAGAAAGCACAAGTACGACAAAGCTCTGCGCGCCAGGTAAACGATCTGCGGGATATTATACAAACTCTGACCAAGTCCGTCAATCCGCTGGGCAAGCTAATGGACTTCATACCCGAGGACATCGATGCCATGCAACTGGAGTTGACCATGTGGCGGGACACATACACGCAATCTGCCAGCGAGCTGAAGCGTGAAAGAAGCCTCACAGCCTCCGCCACAGAGCCTATGAAGCAGCAACTCCTGACAATTGAAGCCAGCATTGTGGAGTACAAAGAGCTGGTGGATGAGAGTCGCCAAAAGATACTGCAGAACAATGAACGTATCCTGAAAATGCTAATGGAGCAGTAAAGAAGTTGAAAATAATTAATGCAACTAAATAATAAAAAAACATTGTTAATTGAAATATAATTTTATATTAAATTCCTTGTGATAAGGATGAAAATATCAAAAATATTTATGTATATTTATAACATTTATAAAGATATTGGGGTAACTATGGAATCATCAGCATTCCAGATAATAGAAATGTTTTTAAAAAATATTTAAATTTAATAAGAGTTCTTTAAACTATATTCTAGTATAGATCGCTCTATATAAAGATATATATATGTATACATATATATATGTGTATATATATTTATATATATATATATATATATATATATATA
>JBAMCO010000021.1:19727-31811 GCA_037075125.1 Hirtodrosophila caputudis | reverse complement strand
TAACATATATGTATATATATTTATTTGTATAATTTAAATGAGGGTCGTGACTAGATCTCAGGCTCAGTGTCTGATTGATGATTTATAGAATCCCAAATAAAATGTCTCGCACATTTGCATAATTACTTAATTTGCCAGGCAGAGAGACAAGAAAAACATTGCGCATACGACACATATTATGGCCAAAACATGATTATTGCGTGTTTCTTTGCTGCTCTTGTGTTTTTATGGCCAGTACGAGTAATTTTAATGCGTTATCTTTAAAGCAGCAATGGCAATAACTACAAGTACACTGAGCGAAGTAATATGTGCATTCGAATGCAAGTTGTAGTTGTGCATTATGAAGCGTTTACTATGATTACCAAATGAATAATATTACTTTGAGATTGAGAGAGTAAAGTCCAATGCAAGACTTCAATTGGAGTTACAATTATAAACTATTTCCACTTTTGTAGTAAACAGAACAATTTAGGCAAACTGCAGATCAACAAATGATTTATTTCAAATAACAAGATAGTTTTGTTTTTGGAAATTTAAGCAAACCAGAAAGACAAGACTGCAACGGGAGAGTGTATTATGTGTATTGAAATGCGTAAAGCTTCAAAAGGGGCGCGTCTTTAACTCTATAAACTATAACATATGGTTAGGCATTATAATTGGCTGTTGAATCTCTCTTTCTCTCTCAGACTCCCAGAGCTAAAGCCATTTGTACAAAACATCATATTGCCGCAAGCAAAAAGTATAGTAGGAAGGGCAGGGAAGTAGTTTAGAGTATACGTATATGTCTATAAAACTTAGTTTTCTATACCACTATCAGGTATCAGGATGCGTTATCGTATAGCTTATTATTTATCATTAATTTTTGCTAATTCGCCAAATCTGAGACATATCTGAAATTAAACTGGAACAAAGTTGTTGAAACTAACGAACTTAGTAATCTGTTCGCTCTGAGAAATGTTCCCTTCA
Source organism: Hirtodrosophila caputudis (assembly GCA_037075125.1). Classification (NCBI taxonomy): domain Eukaryota; kingdom Metazoa; phylum Arthropoda; class Insecta; order Diptera; family Drosophilidae; genus Hirtodrosophila; species Hirtodrosophila caputudis. The sequence goes on along the minus strand of JBAMCO010000021.1, from coordinate 30,845 downwards.
GTCGCAGGTTGCTAGTGAATCGATTTGAGTGCTTTAGCACTGTAACTAACTATACCTAACTTAAAGTTGATCTAGGAAACTGTATGGATCGTTACTTTTGACATGCAAAACTTTGCTGCTAATGTTTATAATACCAGGCATTCCAGATTTGTCTCTTTTGAGAATTTTCTTTCAGTGTACTTGGTACATTATTATAGCGTGGGGGCAACTGGTCTTGAAACTTTAGTTGCAACATTAATTAATAATTTGTTCTTATCGTTGCGACACTTTTAATATTAATGAGCCGAACAAAAATTTCTCATGTTTTTCATGTTTTACTGTTGTCTCTTTCTCTCTGTCCCTCTCTCTCTCTCTCTCTCACTAGCGAATCGCTCCAATCGGAACAGACGCGCTCCTCGTCCAGTGAGAATCTGCCCTTCAGCATATCCCGGCTGCTATCAAAGCCTTTCGAGACGAACAACAACAGCAGCAGCAACAATCAACACAACAACAGCAACAACAACAACAATTCTGCTGAGAAGGACCTACAAGCGGACGATCAGGATTTAGCTGCTTATAAACTGGCCACCAGCATTGCTAACTCTACATATGGTAGCGCTGCCGCCCTCTACACTTACCCCCATCTCTATCCGTCGGCAGCAGCAGCCGCCGCTGGTCATGTGCTGCGTGTACCGCCACAACGCACCCCTCTAACCTGGGCACTGCCACCGCTGCATCATGCAGCGTTGGCGCACCAGGCGGTCAAGGATCGTTTGGCAGGTGAGCGAAGATTGAGGCCTGTTCTTCCCCTCTCCTCCCCTCTCCAACCAGTCCACCACTTGCCTCTTGTATACTTTTATGACTTGGCAGCCAACGGTAGCCAAACAACATGCGGCTACTGTTTGGAGTATTGGGATTTGAGATTTGGCCATGTGGCCATGATTGCTATGTGGCACGCATAACAAATGCGAGTGTGTGTACGCGTTAGTGTTGGAAATATGGCGATAGTTACGGCATGCGATAGTTACAATGAAGCCGAACCAAACAATCGAGACTAACGATTGATAATTAAATAATTAATAATATAATTAACATTAAGAGAGTTGAAATTAGTTGCTCAAAATTAAGGAAACTCAAATTATTAGTACTTTTAATTAAGTTATCGATACTATCGACTTTTGTCTTTGCAATCTTTCTTTCTCAGTAGAATATGCCGCTTATTAAAGTTCCTTGCTTTGTATACCATATACGTGTGGTGCGGCCTGCACCGTTCTGACCGGGCTAATAAGCGTGATCACAGAAGTCTTTTAAGCCAACATGCCTGTCGGCATGTCATTTGCAGCTTCCAGTGCCAGATTCAGTTTGAGCAGACCGCACACACATACACACACCCCAGTCTCTATAGTTGTAGCTGCAACTGAAGCTGAAGCTGTGGGCCCTAAAGTATAAAAACATGTTTGCCTTCAAATGCGCAATCGCAGCTTAAGTTAAAGTAAAACTTAACGCTGCGCCACCGCCCAGAAGCAAAAACCCAGCCTTAAACTCATTTGCATACGCCGGTGACTATAGACATACGAGGGTTGACTCTAAAGCTAGAGAAATTTATTCAGAATAGCGTTAAAAATTCTGTATTGTTTCAAAATAAACTCGACAAATTTCAAGTTAAATATTTTGATTTACAATATTTAAAAGACAGTCTTGACTTTTACAAGTTGAAGCTTAGTTTAGAGATCTTTGCAATGATGCAATGCAACTATTTAGACCACCCTCGCTGTATCCTCTGCGTTGGCTTCTGGTTTGGGATTTTTTGTTAATTTGTTTACATTATGAGCTTCACTTGTAGCTACAACGACGATCGCAGCGCGAGCCGCTTAAATAATGAGCTCGCGTTGATTTTATTACGCCTGAAACTGGAGTTTATCAGCTGTCGCTCAGCTCCGTTCAATCAGAAGGAGTTAAGAGAGGGAGAGAGTGACTAGAGAAGATTCCTGAAATGGTATTTAGGTATTTAAAGTTTTGAGGCTACTGTAAGTCATATTTTGGAGGATGCTGAAGACAGGAGACAGAGCGCAAAAGCGGCTTAGCTGTCTGTTGATCGTATTGCGATTGGCATTGCGATTTGGCTTTGCTTTTATGGCCAAGACATCCGCCGCTTTGGCCTTTTAGTTATTTTAATGAGCTGGTTTACATGACTTTTTAATTTCGCGCTGTGCACTGAAAAGGAATTAATTACACATTGGGCGGTCCAGAGGGCTTATTTATCACCGCAAATACCACACTTCAATATGAGCCTGGCCAACTGACATGGTCAGCTTTTAATTAGCCACAAAAAGCCAGAAACAGAATGGGACAAAGACGGAGACAAAGCGAGCGAGACACACAGAACTCAAATTTCAAAACTTCTGACCAGTTTCGTTTTGTCAACAACTTCGTGTGTGCGTGTGCGTGTGTTGTGTTTGTGTTGTGTGTGTATGTTTACTGATAAGCTGGCGCCTTGGCTTTTTTCATTAACAAGACAAACGAGCGGTCTCTTCCGTTCCGAGTCAAGTCTCTGACCCTTGCCGTAATCCCTGGGCCATATGATTAATAACCATTGCATGTTAATTGGAAATGCAACTTGGACTTTTGACTGCTGACAGACGTCGCAGCAGGCGCCAATTATATTTCATTATATTTATTTTTCGGGCCCCATTTTGTATGCACTTTTCCCAAATAGCCAAAAAATGCACAAGTTATGGCCAAGAGTTAAAGCTGACAGCTAGCTACGGGATACCGAATGAACTATGATATTATTATGTGGGCTTTACTTGCAGTAAAAGTAACCAAAAAATATATTTCTTGTTATTTGCCATTAAATAAGCCAATTTTGGGCAGGTGGTAGCTATATAATATAATGCCAGCTGATTGTGAATTAGCAACACAATGCAGCTGTGTCAAATTTCTTTAAAAACAACTAGTAGCTTTAGGTTGCATAGATACTGCATGGATATATACCCAATGAAGTACACTGTTCAGTTTAAATATAAATATTTTCCCCATAAGAATGGTTTCCATAGAACAGTTGCATTGGATGCACAGACAGAACTAACAAACAAATGTTCGTTAGACTTGCCGTTGCCTCTTGCAGAACTTTAAACTATTCAGATTCAGATACAAATAATCTTTATGAATAAATTCTCTATGTATTTATATTGCTTCTATTATCTATTATTTGATTTGTATTCCCTTCTGCAGGAAAGCTGTCCAATTCAATCAATTTCTTTGAATTGTTCATAGCACTGAGGGATCGAAATATTGTTTTTATGACAGATAGAACTAGAACTAACTACTAGAATATGCATTATGTTTCTTCTTTTACTCAAGATTATAGTAATAGTAACTGCATGTTTGGCTACTGAAAATCTTCTATATTCTTATGATCCTTAAACAAATTCTCAATTATTTCTAAGCTTATTTACATGCTTTGCCAAATTGTTTAAATTTATGATGTGCATATATACAAATTTTCTTATTTTAAGACAGAGGTCAAAGTGTAGATACTTGAATGCTGACGCATATTGCGCATACGCCATGTGGGGTACATCTACAGTTTGTCGGTCGCCTTTTGGCCACAGGCGCCATCAATAATGCATGCTAAAAGCTTTTAGCATTATTTTACGTATTTTTCGGGCTGTGGCAGGCCAGAAGCCACAGCAGCAGCAGCAGCCCACAGACAGGTTGTGAGTATCTTAAAGATACGCAGCGAAGCCAGGCCAGACCAGCCAGGCAGAACTTCAGGCAAAACATCATAAATAAGCTGGCAAGCAAAGGGAATATTATTATGCTTGCGCGAATCCTTTAAGGATATGAGCGGCTGCTTATGTGGTGCGATAAATGGCTTTTTATTGAAATTGATATTGCTTGAAATATTCAAATGGTGGCCAATCCCATCACAAGGGATGCCCCCCGCGCCCTCTAAAGGCTTTCCCTGGGAAAAGCAGCAATAAAAAACATGATTTGTCAGTTTAACACCAGCCATAGATTCTTGTATTGAGCATTTTTGACAGCATTCGATGGAAATTTTTATAGGCATTTTTTATGGCTTTATTGTAAATGAAGTGGGGGGAAAGGGTTGAAACTTAGTTTTAGGTTATACAATGCTATAAATTGTTGTGGGTTTAAGTTGCCTTACTTTATTAGTAGAAGCTGTTGGGCTTGGAATATATAACAGAGAACGAAACTTTTATAAGATTTTAATATATAAAATTGCAAAAATTGAATAGGAATAAAGCATAAAAGACAAATGAAAGCTTAGCATAGTACATTATCAGCCTGGCCGCGCGATTATTTATTAATTAAAAAATAAATAAATAAACGATAAAAACTATCCTACAATGGAACTAAAAAAAAATACATACCAAAAAATGATAAAAATTGGTTAGATATTTTTGAAGTTCATCGCATTAAACAAATTTTTATATAATTTTTATATAAATTTTTATATAATTTTTTATATAATTGATATATATCCATGATTACAACAAATATAAACCAAACCTCTAGCTAATTATTTATATAATATACTACCCCTTCTTTGTCAGTTAAAACATATTTAAAATATTTTATTTAGTCAAAGCAATTTAACTGTAGAGTTTACTGCAGCACTTTATAATTTCTAATGCCATTTGTGTGCCTCAAACAAATTTGCCACACAATATTTTCCAATTCTCAAGCTAAGGCGGCGAGCTGACTTATCGTCTGACCTCAGTTAGGATGGTTAAGCCGGTTTTTTGACGACGACATCGTTTTAATATTATTTTCAGTTTTTTCTTTTTGTTGTTGTTTGTGAGCACTGCGCCTGCCTTATCGCACATAATAAACAACAACACGCACGCCAAGGCAAAGTAAGTTGAATGGCTGGAATTTTAAAAGGTTCAGCGCCAGCAGAACCAACAAACCACCAAATGGTTGTATCCCAGTTCCAGTTCATACATTAAGGCTGCCACCGAGTCCAGACACTGGGTCACATGCGGATCCTAGGAAGCCGCGACTTTATGACTCAACTCAAGCGTCGGCATTCGAAATAAAAAAAAAAAAAACAGAAACTCAAATTGATGTCGCGTGCGTTGTCTACAAGACTCTATGATAAAGGTTAAAGATCGACCTGGGATCGAGGCAATTAGGCGCTTAGTCGCTTTGCCCAACCCGAGTCACTGACTCCTAAGAGGTTGGGCCAACTCAAATTGATTTCACGCAGGCCATGACACAGGTAGAAGATCCACACATTTCCACAGTTAGCTAAGTAGCTTCGGCACAGGTGCCTAGTGCCTAGTGCCCAGTGCCCAGTGCCCAGCACCGGAAGCAAATATCGGAAACTGTTTGTTATCTGAGCACAAATTTATTGTTGGCTAATTGCCTGGCAGGACACACAGATGCCAAGTAAAAAAGGGAGAATAAACAATTAGGGCCTAGAACTAAACGCCAGTGACTTTATATCCTATTCGATCCTTGCTCACCTCACGCTCAATGTCAGTTTTAAACTCAAGTTGAACAATATAACCATCTAAAACTAATAAAAGAGAAGGCTAATACTTGGATAGCAAGCTCTCTCTATCTCTCTCTGTCTTAATATATTATTTCTAATAAATATATTAAATCAATTTATTCTATTTGTACTTTTAGCTGCCTTTCCGATTGCCCGCCGCATTGGCCATCCCTATCAGAATCGCACACCACCCAAGCGAAAAAAGCCGCGCACTTCCTTCACGCGCATTCAGGTAGCGGAGCTGGAGAAACGTTTCCACAAACAAAAGTATCTCGCATCTGCGGAGCGTGCGGCGTTGGCTCGTGGCCTGAAGATGACCGATGCACAGGTTAAGACGTGGTTCCAGAATCGACGCACCAAATGGAGGTAAGTTCCAAGTTTAGACAAAATCAATACGCAGTTGAAAAACTGCTGACAGGTACCCGCCCCAACCCCCTTTCTGCTGCTGTTTAAACTACAAAAACGTACAAAAGGCTTTTGTCTAAAAGAGAGAAATAGAAATAGAAAAACAACAGCAAAAAAAATGGATACTGGGGGTAAAAGGTTTATCCATTATGCATGAGCACATTAAATGAAAAACGCGTCAGCAGCAAACGCCTGTTTCAATCTCCCCCACCTCCACCCACAACTCTGGTCTAGTTTCTAGGGGTTGGCCATTTGCGGGGGTGGTTTCAGAATGAGAAACCGAGAGGGAACGAGAAAGAACGAGAGCGAGATAGCGACTGTGTATGTCCTTTGTAGCGTTAACTAATAATGTGCAGAGTTTTTCCTAAACACACACTAATCATGGCCACAAAATGGCTGCTATAAAAACTTTTATGATATTTTAGAAAAAGTCGCTTCAAAATGAATTAAAAGCGTTTAAATACTTGCTATATCTTGAAGAACAGACAGTTTCTGAATAAGTTTTGAGGGTAATACCAAGACTTGCGCTTTGTAAACGCGTCGCTTGTTTAAAGGCAACTTTAAAGTTTATTTTTGTATAGAAATTTATGGCATAAAGTTAAGTAAAAGAATTTAAATAAACACTTTATCAATTAATTCAGAAACAATGAATAATTATATAAGAAACAATTACTTTTGACAAATATTATAATCTAGCAGTTGCCATTTGTTGTATATTATTTTGTTATGATCTAACTTGACTGCCTTTAAATAATACATCATCAAATAAATCATTTTTAATGGCACTTACTACTGCGCATACCTGTAAGGCTTTTTAATTGAACTTTTAAAAATATTTCGATATTACTTAAAAATCAAAAATAATAATGACAATTGACTTAATAGGAAATAAAGTACATTATTATGAACATATGTTGAGATAATTATTTGAATTATTGAAGCTTGAATTAATTACTTTAAATGTAAATAAATATAGTCAATATGCTTAAAACAATTTTCTGTTGATTAACTTTTATGAATTCTCAATTGTTGTCGACGATTGTTTATAGTAATTTGTAATACAATAATTGTGTATACACGACTATGGCACACTCTGTACCCAGTTCATATCTTCAAATATGTACAGAAATTCATGCTAGTGGCATGACTATGTCACTCTCTATATATCTTCTACAACTCTCTTGCTTATAAAACGATCGTGTGAGAATCCATAGCATTTCTAAACGCTTAATACAACTATATGTAGGTATATACTCAAGCATTTATCTTTCTGTCTACTAATTGGACTTTAACATTCATTGCTAATAACCACCAAGAATTCTGCAAGTATTTCTAAACAGAATTGAGTTTAATCTTTCTCTATAATTCTGTTAACTAGTTTCTTTTAACTATGCATATATAATATTAACTTAACACGCATAAACATGCACATACATGTATGTGTGGCCGGCCACCATCTGTTTATTTATCATTTTGATTTATGGCGCCTACAATAATAAAAGCATTTCGTTTGGCCAACAAGCATTTGTCATGCAAATGGCAATTAACGCTTAGTTCCAACTGAGAACTGGGAACTGAGAGCTTGGAGTTGCTATCAATGGAGGCAGTACTACCCTATAAACAAGTCACGCGCTTGTCGCTGTCTCTAATTTAATGAGGCATTGATGCGTTCAAATTGCGTGTCTAAAATTGTTTTCTATTTTATTATTACCATTAGAATAATAGCAAAAATATACGTATACATCCACGTTAGCTAGCATTATACATATTCATTTGCAATTATCATTAAAATAAAAATGAAACATAAGCAATTGCAGAAGACGACTTTAGACGTTATTTATTTATTGTAGTCCCATATAAAGTGATACAATTTTGACTGTAATTAAGTCTACTTATACAGATCCCAAGGGATTTTCAAGTGGAGCAGATGATATGGCAGCGCAATCATGCTAGATTTAACAAAACGACAAGCTAAGCAGGCTAATTACCCTGCAATATTCACACTTTTATGGCAACTGTAGATAGAATTTGTGACATGAAAACATTTTAAACAAGCTTCAACGCTAACATGCCCTCAAACACAGCAACTTTGTCGAGTTTGAGCGCAATTAAGAGTCACTAATTGCCGCTTAGCAGGCTCTTTCGCTCTCTCGCCCTCTCTCTCTCTCTCTCTCTATTTCTCTGCCAACAACAATGCCAGAAACCAGACGCCAAGTAGCGCTGTACGCAGTGCTCTTTAGTTGCAGTCTGGCCGGGTCTTTGGCTCGAAGCAGCTTTGGCTTATCAGCCATTTTGGGCCTATTTTAGCTCGTAAAAATTAATGATGTAAAACGCAATTTTGTTAACGGCTATGGCCACGGCTCGTTTGTGGCTAAGTGAAATGGCAACGGCATTACACAATCTACGCCATGATTATAGAGTATATGCCTCATAAATATGTATTCCATGCACACACACACACACATACACGATCGCATAATTGCCTTAATGCAAGCTTTAAACTGCACGTAAAGTAATTTAAATAATTAGTCGCATACAACATGGCGTATGAGTTATGCATGCAATTTGCCATTTAAGATTGTACAAAGTAATATACGTATACATATACATATACACATACACATACATATATATACTACTTAACATTAATAAATTGCAACTCGTTTGACCAGCCCTGACAAGGCTTTCAAAAACCAACAAAAACAACAACAACAATCGACAATCGAGAATCAACAATAATTAATAATTAATAAATAACAACAAATCGCTTGGCAAACTGAGCAATTGAATGAAACTTGTTCGACTGTCAATTTGACAATGTATTTAGGTTAACAACAACAACAACAAAAACAACACAAAACAAAAGTAAGAAAAAACTAAGAATAAAACAAAAATAAAGCAGAAAGACAGACAGATTGATAGCAACCTGGAGCAACAGCAACTCTGCGTTTGTCCTGTGTGGAAACAAAAGAAAAATTGCATGTACATTGCTGCTGTGGCAGACAAATGGCCGCGTCTAACGCTCGTCTGGCTGGACAGGACCAAGTGCAAAGGATTCTTTTATAGCCCCATAACATTAGCAAAGCAGCAAGCTAGTAAAGAGAGTGTTTGCTCTAAATTGTTCTATATACTTTTTGTGATATGATAATAGTATTTGGACTTTATTTATAAGAAATTTGAATATTCATGATGGCTGTAAACAGACGCTGATATGCCACATTTGAGCTACAAAGTAAAAGGTTATTCATTTAAAATTTATTTATTTATTTATTTAAAATTTTTAGTGATTTTTTTTGTAACGTTTTTATCATTTCAAACTTAATTTTATGTGTTGATTGTCTGACATTATTTCCATTAACATTTTTTACATTTATGTATAAATTATTCAACAATATTCTGATAAACAGCTAGCTATTTAGACTCTGTTGTCAATAAACTACTCCCAACTAGTCAAGTCTGTAATAATCGTAGTTAAAGTAATATTAATATATCGAAAATATGCAACAGAATATTGTTTAAAAATATATAATTAAACAATTATTTATTATATGTAAAAAAATATACGAAAAATCTGTCGAATTCGTATACAATATCCATTTTAAATGCCAAGTGAACGTTAAGCTAAAATCTCAATTAATCTAGATATTTTAAGTGAATATCGTTGCCACTGAGGCACTGCATACTATATACGAATATAATCAACACATATAATAATTATGCACTTATAATTATCGTATTGATTCGATGTTGCTTGGCTTAACAGCTAACATAAACCATAAACCATAAACCATGAACCACTTCATCGAATTTTTAATATGTTTATTAATCCTATTGATATTTACGTTCATATAAAACTAATAACAATATTAACTCTTGACTACTAGTTAAACAAATTTCAATTCGTTATCGTACTGTCAAGTACAACGTATTTTCTAGTCGAATACACTCGCTTTGAGCTTCTGCTTATTTATTTTAGACAGTCACAGGGCACTGGCCACCTCCAGCTGCTACATACATAATTTAATTAGCTACCAGCACATAAATCAACTCGCAGTTAAACCCTTTTTAATTACACGGCAATGCATCAAAAAACTGGGGGGTTTACACTCCACCCCCCACACGCACACACATATACACCACAGCACAATATATCGTAACGCTAAGGAATTTGGGGTTTTGTGCAAATCTTAAATTGAAGTAGGAAGGAAAAGCTCACATGAAATTAATTGTCTGGCATATGGAAAAGTTTTGCCTGCTGAAAGCTGACTAATTAAAAATGTAGCAGAAAACAAATGACAAATGGATACGTAGAGTGTGTGTGAACTCATATGTAGTGTGTGTCGGTGTGTGTGTGTGTTTTATAAGGAAGTTTCTAAGAAGAAGTTTCCTGTTCGGCAACAAGACTAAAATCAATTTGGCTGAGAGCAAAGTTTTGTTGCTGCTGCAAGGAAAATCAAATGAAATTAATTACAGCTGCGTTTGGCCATTTGTAAATTAACTTTGAAGCTCTTCGGGCCATGTTCCGGCACGTGTCCTGCTGTGCAGCCCCCAGCAAAAAACCCCAGAAAACCAAAAAACCAGTAGGCCAAATCTTGCAGGCTTGTGGCAAGTCCCTGTGGAATGAAAGCAAAGCAAAAGTTTGCTAAAGTTGGGGAGGGCAGTTGGAGGCGGAGTCTTATGACCGGCCAACCAATTAATGGTCTAGCTAAATGGTTATGTCTTGAAAGATAATTACCAGAGGCTCGCTTTTGGTGGGGTAACCCCCTCTCCTATGTGTCGTTAGGACATTTTTGTAGTCGTTTTATGTGTGTGTGTGTGTGTGTGTGTGTGTGTGAAATGATTTTAATTACCTTGCCCGGAAGCCTCTGAGCAGCTGCTAACAACTGCGACAATTGACTTGCCACTAAATTTGTGGCGACATTAATCTAACCCCCCACCAGCAACTGCTCCTTCCCCGCCCACGTTACGCGCGCAGTCAAGCGATTTATGTGTCGAGCTTTAATAAACATTTTAGCCTAATGTCTGGGCCATTATTTATCGCGACTCAAAACAACATTTTCAGCGCCCTGGCGCCAAAAGACAAACAGTTAACATTTGTTAACCGTTTGCTGCATTTTCATTTTCATTTTGGTTCCCATTTCCATTTTTCCATTCCAGCCTCGTGACTGAAGATAAATTACAATCGTGCCTCTTGTCTCTGCTTTTGAACT
>JBAMCO010000020.1:0-24257 GCA_037075125.1 Hirtodrosophila caputudis | reverse complement strand
GTCTAACTGTGCGCCCCTTTTTGATTTTGTTACGCCCATGGTTGTGGGGTACGTGAGTTTGGCAGCTTGGTGTTTGAGGTTTGGAAGTGGGGGTTGGGTATGGGGCTGGGGATGGGGTGGGGTACTGTAGCCGTCGAAGATTGAGTTATGTGCGTTTTCGACTTTGTTTCGGCCACGGGTGAGCGCGCGTTGTTTCGGCAATATAACGGTAATAACTGAATCGTTACAATCGCGCTGCTCATTTTTAGTTGCCGTTAGAATACACACATTGATGGGCACTGCGGGGAGGGGTATGTGCCGTAAAGAAGAAGAGTATCAAACAGGAGGGTGGTGGAGGGGGGGGAGGGGGTACAGCCGGCAGTTGCAGGTCATGAATTTGCCATTTTACAGCCTCGTATTTTTTTGTTCGCTTGCTTGCGAGCGAACCAAGCAGCCCCCTCCTCCCTGCCTCTCACCACCGCCCACTTCTTTTGGAGCTCTAAGCTCTTATCCGTTATCCGTGAGCTGATTTTCGGTTGGAGGAGGGGTAAGGGGGAATGGGGAAGGGGGGGGTTCGGCTACCCTAGAAATAATAACGCTTAAACTTTTTAGTGTTGTCATTAAATTCCTCGTGTAAGTTGCCAAGGGGGTGGCAGGGTTGCCGGGCTGCCAAGGGGGTTGGCTGGCAGGGTTGCCTCCGCGGTGTAACTGTATCTTTGTCAGAGCGTGTGGTTGTTGCTGCTCCTGCCTGCCTGCCTGCTTGTTTGTTTGTTTGTTTGTTTTTATTTAACATTTTTAATGTCGCCTCGGCCGCCGCACACTAACATCGCTCGCGTTCCTGCTTGGCAACCCTACAATAGCCCCCGCCCTGCCACCCCTCCAACGCACATCTGCAGGTCTATAAATTTCGATATTTACTTTTTATATTGCAAAAATTTTTCTGCTGACGGAATTACGGAAATTAAAAACGAAATGACGCTGAACCAACCGCCGGGCCCGGCGCTCATGCGCGCCCGCCGCTGACATTTGAAGCTGCCAGTGGCACTGCTGCTGCTGCTGCTGCCGCCGCTCGTCTTTCCTTTCTTGTCAACGTTTTCAATACCCTGACATCGTTGCCTCAGCCGCTGCCACTTTAGTCATAAAAGAAACATTACCCGTGCACTTTTTAATATCCCGCACGGTTTAACTTTCTTCGCCGTCGCCGTCGCCCTTGCCCCGTTAGAACTTAGCCTCCCTCTCTCTCCTTCTACTGGTATTTGTCTGTATTCGCAATCTGCAACAATTTCATTTGTTTATTTTCATATTTAATCGAATTGCTTAGAATAAATGCCAATTATACCTGGCCTAACTTTCATAGTTTAGGATTAGCAATGTTTGTTACCCTTTCCTAACTGACACTAATGCCCAAACTGGAGAGGGAAAGCGAGAAATATGTTACTGTAATATAATATTCACAGAATGACAAATCCAGATTTTAACAGAGCTGTTCCAATAAAAGGAAGGAGCTCCGTTTGTTGGCCAACTGAATTGGCTACTCGATAGTTTTCCCAGTTGGTCAGCAATAGTGTTGGTTATATCTGCTTCTATCTTGTTATTAGTTTAAGAAATTCTACACTACAACTAATCTAGAGTCTTCTCTTTAGAAAGTTCAGAAAGTAGCGCCAAGATGGAGATGTAAGCGAAGAAATCGAAGCTTTGACTGTTATGCCTTGGGTAGAATTTAATTGCGTATTGGTGTGAGTGTGGGGGATGTGAGGGATGTGGAAGGCAGGGGCATGACTGGAGGACTATATCAAAGTAATCTGAAGATCTGGCACAGCATACAGTATGGGTACAGTACAGTACAGTGCCCGGGCAGTCATTAAGGCCATCTAATTTCTAAATTTATGGTATTTCGCATAGTTGTAAACTGTAAAATGTGAATAATGGCGGCGGGGCGTAAGGACGCGAGGGTTGCTCGGTATTTGGCTGGATTTATTTATATGCGGGTGGGGGGATGGTGAGTGGATGCTGATTGTTGCAGTTTTACTGTGCTGCTGCTGCCGCTGCCGCTGCTGCTGCTGCTGCGCGTGTATTTTGATTTGATTTTTACGCCTCGCCATAAATTGTTTAGATGAGTTTTTTAATCGAAATTGTTCGAAATGACTTAGGTGCGCATAAAATGTCTCTCTCTGGAGAAAGCAGAAGCCGCGCAGACATTTCCAAATATAATTTTGGTTATGCGATTTACTTGGGCCAGTTTCGGTTTTCGCTTTTCGTTGTTCGTTGGTCGTTGCGTCCTCGCCTTTTTATATGGCTTATAAAAAGTATATTTTTAATAGGGCGTAAAAGCACTTGGTAGTTTGCCGAGGGGTCCTGTCGAGTCCTGCCTTGTAAAAGGTTGAGACGGAACGAGTGGGGAGCGAGTGGGGAGGGGAGCATACAAATGCCGAGCATACAATACCCAATGCCGAATTGCAACTATGCGACGCGCTAGCAGTCGCCATGGGCGTACGCAGCCTCCCATTTGCCATTTCCCATTTGCCACTCCCTGCTCCCCCCACATTGTTCACTTTTTTTGCCTTGCATAAAAATATATTCATTTCTGATCTGTCTGTCAATCAAATTATTTTGCTGCCCCTGCCCACAAACAAATGTTCAATTTGTGAAATATTACAATGTCTGCGATGATGTGACGCCTCAAATGCATGCAACGCGGCGCTTAATTATGGGGCAACTTCTCGCTGGCTGCAGCAATTTAAAGAAGCTTGGCCAAAACCAGATATACGAGTGTCTTGTAAATTCAAATACAGCTGATAATCGATAGTCGATAAACGATAATTGATAATTGATAACCGATAATTGGTAATTGATAATTGATAACGGATTACTTGTGGTGGCTGCAGATTTTGCCACCCCTAGGCGGCAGAATTTTGGTTACGCCCTTGGCACTTGGTCACGCTGCCAGGTGAAACAATGGGAACGCTCTGAGGTCTGAGTTCTGCCTGCCTGTGGGATCTGGCCGACAACGCAAAGTAGAAAACGAAGGCCAAGTGAAGAAAAAGACGTAGAGAAAGAAGCAGAGCGGACGCTCTTCATTTTTACTGGCGACAGCAGCAGCAGCAGCAGCGGCGGCGGCGGCAGCAGCAGCAGCACGGCTCATAAACGTTGCCAAACTTTGAACTTGATGGTTTTCCTGCTGCTGCTCCTCGACTCGATGCCTTTTACGGCGCTGGCGTGTGCTTCGCACGGCAATGTTCTCATGTGGTCGAGCACCAGCCCCCTCCCCCATCCCCCTCCTCCCTGTGACTGCTCCTCGCCACACCCCAGCCATCACCATTGGCAACCACATAAAAAGATACATTTGCAGCCACCCAAACGACGCATAAAACGCGTTACTTTCATCCATGAGCGACGTTGATGGGCTCATAAATGCCGCGAATGTGCATGAAACGCGTATTTTTCTACTTTTTGATGATTTTGAAATTTTGTATGCGTTGAGTGCCGTTAAGTGTATGCGTGTGTGTTGTGTGTGTGCGCGCGTGTGTGTGTGTGTGTGTGTCTGGGCACCCGTTAACGGTTACCTAACCTCAAACTTGCCGAATTGTTTTTAACCCACTGAAGAAGGAACTGAAACAGAAACAGAAACAGCAGCAGCAGCAGCAGGACTCGCGAGCAGCAGCAGCAGCGGCAGCAGCAGCAGCAGTTGCTGTGGCCATAAAAGTAATATGAAATGTCTCATTTTTAGAGCTTCGAAATAAAAAAGTTATCGACGCATTTCGTCAGCCTTACTTTCCGTTTGCAATCTTAAGTCACACAGGACTCGACTCGAGTCGCAGTTCGAGGTCTGCAGGGATCCAAAGTCCTGTGGCTCAAGTGTTGACCAACCAGCAACCACCAAGCAGCCACCACCGAAGGCCAGGCAACGCCAACACCTATAGAACAGCCCACTCAATGGAGCCAACTATCTTTGATTTCCTGTCGAAACTAACTAATCCTAACCACAGTTAAAGTCTTGAATAGTTTACCCCTCAATTCAGACTTGAACTTGTAAGCTTTGTCACCTGCCAGCTGCCCCAACTTGTGTAGAATCTTCTGCCAGCTGCCACTACATGTGTAGAATCTGCTGTCGACTTGGGATCACCTTCTCTCTCTGTCGCCCTCTCTCTCTCTCTGTTAGCTGGAGTTATGATTCGATTTTTAATTCATAATTTTCGGTTACAGCTGCCCGGCTGATGAGTCCGGATGATGTGCGTCGGCTTGGGTTGAGTTTTGGGTTTGATTCCGTTTGCTTTTGGGGTCGCTTAATCGAATATTTCTGTTGCCCATAAATGGTAATAGCGCTGGGCGCTGGCTGCGATGGGGGGCGAGGGGGCAGGTTTGTGTTGTCTCAGCCTCCAAAAAAAATGCCGCATTTTAAATTAGTGCACACACGCACACACACACACACACACAAACGCACACACGCACACTCTAAAGCATTATATGCCTGTGCTTATGTGCAGGATCTATGGCGAATCCATCCATCTACCAGTGTTCGGTTTCGGCTGCTCTCTCTCTTTGTTTTTTTTTTTAGTTTTATTAGTTTGATTTTTATTTATTATTTTCCTTTTTTTTTTGTTAATTTTTTTTCGTTTTGTTTTGTTTTGTTTGGATTTTTTTTTAGCAACGCTTTTTAGGGCGGAGTTTTTCAATTTTTATTTTGCGCCGTGCGTCTGAATGAGAAAACTGAAAGTTCGCATTACGCTGCTCTTTCACACACACGCACACACACACGCACACATCCATATATACAGTGCGTGTGGTCAACAACGGCAGCAGCAAGAAGAAAAGTAACAAATTTAAATATATTTTCCATGTTTTTTAATGCTTTTATTTATTTTATTTTTATTTTGTTCGCTGCAATTTTTGGTGTGTTTTGTTTCCTTTTTCCCATTTTCTTTTTGTTGTTGTTTTTTTTTTTTGGTGGCAAAATTGCCAAACTGCAGCGTGTCAGTGTGTGTGTGTGTGTGTGTGTGTGTGTAAAGTGCAGCAGCAGCAGCGGCAACAACTGCACTGCAACTGCAACTGCAACGCGCTCTCAGTCAGAGGCAGCTGCATTTCTCCTCCATTTTTATATAAAAATGTATTTATATACATACACACACACACATATACATATATGTATGTGTACACATGTGTGTGTGTATACATGTGTGTGTGTGCTTTTTTAAATAATTTTTTTGCTTCTCTTTTTACGCTCTGCTTAATTTTATTTATTTATGGACGTTTTTATTTTATTTTGCTTTTTGGTCTATTTGGCGCAGTGCTCGTCGGTGCATTGGGTGGTCAGTGCAACGCCTGCATCCGCATGTGTGTACATGTGTGTGCATGTGTCCACATATGCTGCATACTGGCTGCACAGGATGCGCCTACCGCCTGCCGCCTACTGCTGCTGCTGCTGCATTTGCCATCTCACACTATGTCGCTGGCTCTCGCTCGCACTGCGTCCTGCCGGCCGGCAGCAGCAAAAGTCAGCAGCTCTGGCAGGCGGCAGCGCTGCATTGCAACTGCATCGACAAAATGCATTGGCCCTGATGCAGGAGCGCCACGCGGGTGCAACTTGCAGTTGATTATGCCCCGATTGCTTGCCTCGTGCCACATGCCTGTGGAGTCTACTGACACCAGATGGGTCTAGATCCACGTGTCTATATCTGAATGTAGATATGGCATCGCTATCAAGCGTAGATATGCTGACGTGTGGACAACTTCCGAGTCCTTGAATATTCTTCAAAGTTCTAAGAACTTTTTTTTAACAGTTAATTAATTAATTAATTAATTAATTGCGCACTCTTTAGTGTTGCTAAATTCGTTGTTGTGGCTAACATTTAAGAGATCCTTTGCTCACAGTTAGTTAACTCTGGGCTGATCCTGGCCAGGGATCGGGCCCAATGCGCACCTGGCAAATGCATCTGCTGGCAAATCAACTAAAAAAACGCAACTACAGTTACGCGGCTACAGGAACATGCACTGCATGCAGTTGTTGCCTGCTCGCTCGCTCGGCACTCTTGCCGCGCCGCTCTTACACAACACACACACACACATACACACGCCCGATTTTAGGCGGCGCAGTTGCCAAACCTTTTTTACTCCACGTTTATTTTCTGTTTTTTTTTTTCTCTCTTTTTGGACAATTTTTATATATTTTGCTCTAGGTCTTGTTTGTTTTGTTTTTTATGCCCCTTTTTTTCGTTTTTTATTGAGGGCCCATCCGCATCCACATATGTAACTGCAGTTGCAGTTGGACGCTGGCTGCTGCGCTGCAGCGCAGTCGAGGCGAGTGGACACCAACCTGCTGTTATTTCACTCGCACCCAGGCCGTTTGATGTGGCAAATTTGTTTGATTTTTCGCCTCATTTTTTAAGTTTTTTTTTTTTACTTTGTGTGTGTGTGTGTGTGTGTGTATTATATGTGTGTATTTTCCTTTTTTGCTTTTCGTTGTTGTTTTTCTTCTTTTTTTTGTGTTTTCTTGTTTTTTGGGCGGCTTTTTGTTTGATTTTTGCATTTTTCTTTTTCCTGTTGCACGCAATTTTTGCCGCTGCATTTTTATTGGCTGCATTTGTGAGCGCGTGTGGCGGCTGCTGTGTGTGTGTGTATGTGTGTTAAGTAGGTACGCTGGACATGTACATGCAAGCTCTCTACATAAGCACACACACGCACACACACACACACACACACTCTCTATATATTTTAGCTAGCAGCGCGCGTATTTTTTGCACTGTTTCAGCGATTTTTTTGCTGTTTTTTTTTTGTTGTTTTTTTTTTGGTCTTTTTTTGCTGTTTTTTGGTTGTTTTGGATTATTTTGTGCCTTTTTTTTTGTTGCCGACTTTTTTGTTGTTGCGGCTGCCGCTGCTGCTGCTGCTGCGGCGCTTGATGCAAATGAAATTTTTGTGTAGGCTTGCATTATGCGGACGTTGGTGGGGAGTTGGGGAGGTGGGCGGTGGGAGGTCAGTCGGTTGCATCCTGCATCCTGCATGCTTGTCCTTTTTTCACGCACACAAATTTCAGCAAAACATTCTTTTATTTTTCGACATTAAAAATGGCCCATGCAACGCCGCGCCACGCCCCGCCCCACATGCCACCTCACCACGCCTCACCTCACTCATTGCGGCTTTGCTGTTTTGTTGTTTGGGTCGAATGTGGGTCGCAATTTTTGTTGTGTCGTTGTGCCTCCCCTTCCCCCTCTGCCTCTCCGCCTGCCTCTGCCCACCCCTTCAACTCTATCTTTGTTGCCAAGCGCGTCACATAATCGCCGGCTTCACACGCGGCTGGCCGTGCTGCGAGTACCTCCTCCTCCTCCTTCTCCTGCTCGTTGGCGTTCGATTGACCCAACGGACATCTCACAGCGGGAAGGAGGAGTAGAAGCAGGAGCAGGAGGTGCTGCCGTTGCACTCGTTGCAGTTAGTTGCAAGGGCGCACATCCTTCTTTTGTTTTTTCTTTCTTTTCATTTTCTTTTTTGGCATTTTGCGTGCACTTTTGTATTGTCCGCCTTTTTGTTGTTGTTGTTAGCTGTTGTTGTTGTTGTTGCTGCTGCTGTTGCTGTTTCACGCGTTTTTTGTTTTGTGCTGTCTGTCTGTCTGACTCCTTCCAGCCCAGCGCAGCCCCTGCTATTGAATGTGCCCACATAAATTTTGTTTTATTACAAAATTACTGATATTTTTTGTACGAAATTTCGGACCCCGCAACATCCCACACCCCCCCACACACAACACACAACATGCAACACAAGCAGCGCATAGCTCTTAAGTTGTTGTCGATTAACATTTATCTACACAGTTTGGCCGCAGCAATTGAGAGGCAGCAGCTAACAATGCCACACGTTGCACCTTTTAAATTCCATTTGAAATTGGTAACAGGCAGCGGGTGGGTGGTGGGTGGCAGTGGCAGTGGCAAACAAACAGCTAATGCGGTGCATGGGGCCTTCAGATAGCATTGGCGATTTGAGTCAGCTTTTGTGCTCTGATTTTATGCATTTAAGGCACTCGATGCTTTTGTGTGCAAATTTTCAACGCTTTGACTGTCAAGTGGTTGGAACAACATTCAAAATAACAACAACAACAGCAACAACAACAACAACCACAACCATAACAAATGCCAGCAGTAGCAGCATCAGCAGCAGCATCTGAGCAGCAAATCCTCTTACCTGCCTTCATCAATTTGAGTTGGAAGCCTGATTGGAACTCATGGCACCATAGACAGCATCAACATATTTGCCATCACATTGTAAATATTTACATAATATTATTAATATTTCTATAATTGTTATTGCTGTAGAGTTTTCAAAGACTTCATAGATTTGTATACCCTGTAGGAACAGCTACTAGCTGCGATATGACGATTCAATGCCTAATGAATAGGTTGTTGTCTTGGCTAATTGGATGCCCCGCACAGTCTGTTGTTAAACAATGTTAATTAATTAATAATCTGCCACTAGATTTATATATTCTGCCCATGGTGCCAAAGCCAAACTATGCAGAGCACAATAAACATAAAGAGTGGAAAGTGGGGGGTGGGAAGCAAGGGTAGAATAGGCAGGAATAGGTAGCAATAGTATGGTAGGTAGCGGGTAGGGGTAGGGGTATAGCATAATAGGTCCACTTCCCATAACGGCTTCTAACTGAGCCGAACACCTACAAGTGCTTTTTATCGACACAAACACAAACACAGTCGGGGGCTAACAAATCGATTGATTTTTGATTGTTGTAGCTATCGACATAGCCAGGAGTGTTCCGACTTGCGCATTCGCCAAGATCGCTAGGAATGCACAAACACTATAGAAACCTTTGTGGAACTGATTAGAAAGTGGAATCCAGAACACAGTTGAACTCCTCCCCCCGGCGAGTTGCGCCTTTTATGTGCGGCCTGTAATATCATTAGTTGAGCTCGTGGTGCAGTTATTGTTGCTGCCCACAAAGCCAATTGTTGTAGTTTGCCTATTGTTAGGACAAGGCAGAGCCGTCGCTGCCAGTTGGCCAGTTGTTGTCCTTGACCAAAGCGATCACAACCCGAACAAAAGCAGCGTCTATGACCACTTCTGTTCCGCAGCAGCAGCAGGAGCAGGAGCAGGTACTCACACCACAAGCAGATCGATTCAATATTGTTTAATTAATTAATAATTAAATTTGAAGTCAACGTTGTGTTTTCTATTGCAAATGCAAGTGTAACGATCTGATGTACTATATACTATATATATATATATATACTATATATATATACTATATATATATACTATATACTATAATGATTGCAAAGTATGCAACCGAGATAGTCGGGAAGATGCTACAGCTGCCACCAGGTCTATGTAGTAAATGTAAGTTAAGTTGAGAATAATGAGAACTATCTGTGTGAGGATATGTCGTTATTAAGATATATGGAATAAGGACATTCTGAATATAATTATAATTATATAAAAATTTGGAGTGAAAGAGATTACCAATAGTTTATGGAAACCTGTAAACGATGACTGATATAATTAGCCGCGATTTAAGTTAAGATATTTACAGCTGTGGACAACTAATTGGAAACAAGTATTTTATTTTTGATATTTTTGATTTTGTAAATCTATTATCCAAGGAATCGGTATAGACTGGGAGCTTAACAAGTGGAATATGTGCCGAAACAAAGCTAATATACGTTCTACCCTGTGGAACAGTTCGGATAATCTTAGTTGCGTCCCTACCGACCACATATTCCCACTTGTTAAGTTCCCAGTCAGTATGTGCAACAATATGGCGCATTCTTTGAATTGAATGTACCATAGTTTCGTCTGGGAAATGTGACCATGGTGACCAGCCTCATCCACAATGACTAGGGATGGTGTGTTTTGATATTCCTCAATCAACTTCATCCAAAATATCCCTCTGGATGTCGGCAGAACCTATTCGCGGGTGGCGTTTTGGACTGAATGAGGAGAAGGTAGAAAGAAGGTAAAAAGGCTGCAGAAAGGCGGCAGAAAGGAGACAAAAAAGAGGCAGAAACGACGCAGAAAGGACGCAGAATAGAGGCAGACAGAAGGCAGAAAGGACGCTCCACTTCTGGGCTGATTTGGAATGCAGAAATGTTTTATGAAAGTAGATGAATGATGCCGAATTGTAAATAATCTTTAGTAAGCAAATTGCAACAATAATGATAACGATAACGATAACGATAAAGACAATGACAATGATAACAGCGAGAACAGCGGGGACACAGAAAATATTAAAAATCTCTGCACGCATTTTGAGCGCGCATTAAAATCAAAGTAAAAAAAATAAAATGACATCAATATAAATTCTCGTAAATTTGCAATTTCGAGTCGAGCAGCAGAACCATTCCGATCCCGATCCAGCAATCCACCAGGCTGTTAACATCAGAGGGGGAGGCGTGTGTGTGTGTGTGGTGGGGTGTGGGCGGGGGCGCTGCTTTCTTGAGGGTGCCGTTGTCATAAAACAAGACCTTCCAGCCCCCCGCATTCCCATGGCTCTGGTTTAAACCTCGATGCGCATATGTTTAGAGAAATTAGTTTTTCATAACGCACAAGTTGTTATTGCCATCCACCAACACATATACACACACACGCACACTCGCACACACACACACACATACACACATACAGCTGGAAGCGCTACTGCCTTTTAACGGCATTTTTTATTGCAAATTCTATTCAAATATCCATACATTTTTATGAGTCGTGGGTTTGGGTACGCGGGAGGAGTGACAAGCGAGAGGCCCAAGAAGCGACATCTACGAGGAGGCTGAAGTTGGCAGTTGGCAGTTGGAGTGTGGAGTGGCCGCCGTTTTAAAGCGCATATGAGCGAAATTCTTTGTCACCCGCCTTCAGCAGCTTCCCCCCCAGCCAAGCCCAAGCAGAGCCAGGCAGCCAGCCTGCCCACCACCCAGCCAGCAACGGGGCACAACGTTGTTGTTGCGGCTGTTGCTGTTTTTGAACAAACACAATTTTTAATATGCCTGCAATTTTTATGAGTGTTTAGAGGAATTTTATTGCTAAAGATTTTGCCCGCCTAGGTCCTGGTTCTCGTTAGTTGCCACAGACCTGCAGAGTGGGTAAGATGTACTTGGGGCATGACAACATACAACGCGTGCTCTCGCAGGCTGAAGTATGCCAGGCGTTCCACCCACCACCATTCCTTTACCATGTCCCACGTCGCGTATGTGCGATAAGCGCGCCATACATCGCAATCGCACCTTAAATGTTTTCTAGTCTCATAAAAATAAATATGAAAATGATATTAAATGTGATCCAGCAGTGAGATTGGTGTTGCTGCTACCCGATCTCTGCCTGGATAGCCCACTTTCAACTTGCAACTTGAACACACACCCACAAGATCCTACGTGCCGCACAACAGAAGCCAAACAAAACAAAGAAAAACAAGCTAAGACAAGCTAATATTTGGCCTATTGCATATATTTATGGTGTTTGGTTTTACGTCAAAATTGTACGCATCTGCTGATCTCTAAGTTTCCGCATTACGATTCCCCTATTCCTTTCCCTTTCCTCTCCAAACTGCACTGCGCCATTTTCACTGCTCACGTCCTTTTGCGTGTGTGTTGGCTGTGGCATGTTGGCTGTTAGCTGTTCCTGGCCTTGGCTATGGCTCTGGCCATGGCTATTAATTTTTTACATTTGTTTTTATGCCAACATTTTAGAGCATTAGCTTCTTAATATTTATAAATGATTTAGTTTCCGTTAACAAACTGGAACTTGATTTAAATGTTGCTTGAGAGCTGCCTGCAGGACCATTGTGGCTCTCTAGAATTGTACTTCAGAAGTACTCAGAAGTACCCACAGCTGTACAAATAGGGAACTTGGGTAGATTTTAATTATCATATAAAGCTACCATATCTATACGCTATATGAACAATTTCTTTTTTTTTTTTCAGAAGTAAATGTAGTTTGCCTGAAAGCGCACTAGGACTTCTGCAACATGTAGGCCAAGTTCACTTTTCCGGGGCACAGCTGCTGGCACTATATAATAACAGGATCACAGGATCAGTTATACTTCAACACTGTGGACCTCATCATTGCGGTGCCACCAAGGACGTAGCTCGGACAGGTACAAGGGCTAAACTGCAGCTAGCTGTTGTGATTCCTGGTTGCCGATTCCTATTCCTATGGATTATACAAATAATTTATTGAACCAGATCTTATATTTTTATACACCTTAAATCTTTTTACATAAATTAATTAAGCGTTAAATTAGAGCACAAAATTAATAATTTCTAAATTTTGTAATAAACAGTAATGAAAATGATTTTGTTTTTTATTATTGAGTATCGGTTAATCCTCAAGCTAATGCCTACGAGGATTTGGGGGGTAGTCTACGAGTCCTATTCTTACATAATTTCGTCGAAAGGACCAAAGAAATAATTTTATTTGATGCTTTGCGTTGAGTTAGGTCTATTTAACGAATGTCCTTTTTACAAAAATATCGACTGTTCGGCCAAATCCTTACGGATTTCAAAAATTCTTGTTGCGTTAGAATAATATTGATCTCCTCTATCGATTGACATCCAAGAATATAGGGGTTGTCTAAGAATCCTACACTTAGAAAATTTCGTTCACAAGGCCAAAGAAATCGGACCAAAAATACAAAATCCTTGATATCTCCGAAACTACAAGGACGATTTGGATAATTTTTACCCAGTTTGTAGTCATTGATATTACAATTTTTTTGCCACAGGACTTGACAGGATACGCAAGGATACGGCCGAGATATGAGCAATTTTCTCTATACGCAAATGTCCTTTTTTCTCAGCCCCCAAGAGGACTTTAGTCCTTTGAATCTAATATTCTGATTTGGCAGGACGAGAACTATCTTCTCGCCAAAGGGCATCCAAATCGTCCTTTAAATGGCCGAGTTATAGCCATTTTTGCAAATCTGGACCAATTTGCTAACAAAACCCCCTTAGAAAAATTTCAGACAAAATTTTTTTGAAAATCCTGGAAATCCTTGAATGCCAATCGATAGATTTGCTCTGTCTGAGATTAACTAGGTATATCCTTTTAACATATCCTTTAAATTGCCTGAATAGCGTCTTCCTAAAGAAAGTCCTTCTTACAAAAATATCGACTGTTCGGCCAAATCCTTGCGGATTTCAAAAATTCTTGTTGCGTTAGAATAATATTGATCTCGTCTATCGATTGACATCCAAGAATATAGGGGTTGTCTAAGAATCCTACACTTGGAAAATTTCGTTCACAAGGCCAAAGAAATCGGACCAAAAATACAAAATCCTTGATATCTCCGAAACTACAAGGACGATTTGGATATTTTTTACCCAGTTTGTGGTCCTTGTTATTACAATTTTTTTGCCACAGGACTTGACAGGATACGCAAGGATACGGCCGAGATATGAGCAATTTTCTCTATACACAAATGTCCTTTTTTCTCAGCCCCCAAGAGGACTTTAGTCCTTTGAATCTAATATTCTAATTTAGCAGGACGAGAACTACCTTCTGGCCAAAGGACATCCAAATCGTCCTTTAAATGGCCGAGTTATAGCCATTTTTGCAAATCTGGACCAATTTGCTAACAAAACCCCCTTAGAAAAATTTCAGACAAAATTTTTTTGAAAATCCTGGAAATCCTTGAATGCCAATCGATAGATTTGCTCTGTCTGAGTTTAACTAGGTATATCCTTTTAACATATCCCTTTAATTGACTGAATAGCGTCGACCTAAATAAAGTCCTTACAAAAATATCGACTGTTCGGCTAAATCCTTCTGGATTTCAGAAATATTGACATTTAAAAATATTAATAACGCATATTCCATATTCTATCGATTGGCATTGAACTTCCGATTAGTTTATTATTACATCGCTAGTTTTAAAAATATAATATCTATTTATAAAATTCACATCATTAATTAATTAATTAATTTTAAATATTTCAATAGAGAAACTAATTTAATTTATGTCATTTATTTAGTGTTCAGTTCGTGCGTGGTCCAACATTCCAAATCCATCCATCATCTAAGCATACTTGCGCCATCCTTAAGGATATTTCCACGAAGGAGCAGCACTAAATTGCCAAGGAATCAAATTCTGAAAAGATGTAAAATAGGAAACAAAGAGCTTCATTAGTTCATTTCAAAATATACTATATATATATAAGACATATCTGGAAATATTTGGAAATCTTCCAAGTTCAAGACTTATAAATTAGTGGCTTCAATGGAAAATCATATCTATAATTCATAAAGAAAATTGTACATAACTGTGATTAAAGTTCGTTCGAGCGACCTTATTTATGGATGATCATAAATGGTGGTGGATGTCTGAGGTGCTGAGATGCTTCTGCCTATGTCAAGGAGCGGATATAGGGATCAACAGAATATTGAATTTTTGTAACTTGCAACTTCATTTGAAAGGCGGGCGAAATAATATTATTATCGGAGTCAGCGTTGATACAATCGGCGATAGAGCAGGGGGGAGGTAAATAGGTTGGGGGTAACGCTGAAGCAAAATCTGTTCTTGCCGTGCCGTGCCGTGCCGCGCCGTCAAGACTGCGTCCGTCTATTGTGAGAACTGAGCTCCGCGCTGAATGCATTGGTAATGACTATTTTATGACCCTATAGGCAAACAAATATTTTATGACATGTTATTAAAATTTGGCATTGGCAGTGCCATCGATATTGGCATTGCCTTTGCCTCTGTCTCTGCCTCTGCCATCAACATCAACAAGAGCAGGTGAATGTGTAGGCCAAGGACGTGTGGGTGCTGCCCGGTAACGATATACCATCTCAGGGCATCAAAGAATGGACCGCATCCTTTCTTATTAGAAAGAAATTGCGCCATGTGACATCTGCCCTTCAGATTGTGAATATTTGAGTTGTGCGCTGTAGCTCAATTGAATGAACCAGTTAAACTGTTAAATTATTAAATTAAATAAATTAAATACGTTTAGTTAGAGCACTCGGGTAGGCGGGCAGGCAGGCCTGCTCAACAAATGCAAGCTTACCTCTCAATTTAATCGGAATTCATAACTATTAATAATTATCGATAAACATTCTTGTAGAACAGATGCATAACTAGTTCGTTCTGCTAGTTCGCTGGCTTGAACTCCTTCCAATTCGATGATGCGGTGATTCGATAAACTCTAAACCTTGTTGCTGCTCCTGATACAGCACTGAATGCTCTTTCGTGTCGCGTTGCATTTTTATGTCTCCAAAATTATGTTCTATAACATTTTTTATTATGAATAACGGTTATAAAATGTTCGGGCAAAACAAAAGCAGCAGCAGCAGCAGCAACAGTCGCAAGTCAAATAACCCAAGACTGTTACACGGCGCATATGAGTATGAGAATGTTAACTAGATGGGAGTGGGAGTGGGACTGGGAAAGGGAAAGGGGATGAAGATGGCACTGGAGATGAAGATGACGATGAAGACGGGACTAAAGGGGGGAGGGCGGGGGGCCCACATAAAAAGCCAACACACGAAATGCAAATTGTAAATTACAAATTTGCAATAAAAATTTTTAATAGAATGAAACATTTTGTCTTTACGAGTTTGTCTTTCGGGTAAATTTATCAGCTTTTATGATAACAGCAACAGGAGAGGATACGGGCACGGGTACGGGTACGGGCACGGGCAAGGAGGGGCTGCTGAGTGGCGCGGCTTTGTTCAACATTTGCCATTTTCTACGCCGTCATCATTTTCTCGTATTGTTCTTGTTGTCGTAACAGTTTTGCATTAACATTAACGTAATTCTTTTTTGCATTATCATAAATACATTTTACGCATATTGCCAAGCACGCAACGCAACCGAAACCCAGCTCCAGCTCCAGCTCCAGTTCCACACTCTGCATCCAAAGTTGTGGCTCATAGCTTTGGCCCCAGCTTTATGAGTCAATTGTATTCGCATGTGTGGCCCGCTTGTGTGTGTGTGTGTGTGTGTGTGTATCAGTAAAGCCCATCTGTGGCAGCTCAAGTAGCAAGTGGCCGCATCTCAGCGGTTTTAGTGTCAACATTACGTCTATTCATGTATCATGCATAGACCCTTTATGAATCCACAGCCACAGAGCCAAGCAATCAAACCTAGACATGACAACAACCCAGAGCCCAAGCGGCAAAAGCAAAAGGACGAATCACTTTCCAGCCGGAACAGCAGCATAGCTAGCTGGCCTTGACATACACAAGGCTCAACAGCATTGCCACGGGATGTCAGCGATATACACAAGTATATGTTCAACTGATCGTTCCTATGGCATCTGCACCATAAGGTAAACTGCTCTGCTTCATGCCACCATATGTTGCAGCAACTGTGAGACGAACAAACTGTTCGCAGACCCAAGCCCCATCAACAAATAAATATATCCAACATATATATTATCGCATCGATAGTTGTTGGCTGATTGATCGATTTCTAACGCCAGTTATCGATTATTTATCAACTGGGTTGCAAGTTGTGTCCAACACTAATCAAAAATCAGCGCAATAATTTGATAGGCGCAGGGCTAAATTTAAATCTGGCCAAGCACCAACCACATTTGACTCTATTCTATTCGCTGCCTGTGTGCATGTGCGTGTGTGTGTGTGTGTGTGTGTGTATGCGTGTGTGAGCAATGCAAGTCTCTCGAGTTAGTTTGCAGTAGTCCACACGAAAGCTAGAGCCCCCTCGTCTGCCACACGGCCCCGCTCCCTGCGACCGCACCACGCATTGGTCGTGAGCCAATCGCCGCTGCCAATGAGGACGAGGGACGAGAACTTAGAAGCCCTTCAAATCGTTGCATCCACATTCGGTTGCCACATTCGCCTGGGCAACGCATTCATCGTCATCGTCATCGCCATCGTCACTGCCAGCTCGACGCACTCGGCACTCGTCGGTTTACTAAGTTTTACGCCTTGCTTTTTAGAGGCATCAGGCATCAGGACTCTAATCAGAATCGGAGTGTCATCAGCCAGGGAATGGCTGAGTGGGTGGCTGGTTGGGTGGCATGTGCCATCTGCCATGTGGCCTGTGTAACTGAAAGTTTCGTTGGCCTTCGGTTAGCAAATCGTCCTTGCTTGCGCCGACTCTCTCGCACTCACACACTGACCTATCATCTATTCTATTCGTTCTATTCACACACGGATGCGGACATAGTTGTTTTTGCTATTGCCACTGTAACCATGTGTATGTCTATATATGTGGGTGTTAGTGTGTGTGTGTGTGTGTGTGTGCGTCAATGTGGTCGTGCTCTTCCGTCGGCATTTGCACTGGGTCTTGCCTCATGCCATGTAGGGAGCTTGCCACATCGGGTGCCACTTCGTGCAGGTCGGCTAGTCGCGTGCGCGCTCACTCGCTTCTGCTGTGTGTGTGTGCGTGCGTGTATGTGCTTGTATGTATGCAGGCGTAGGTCCTCCTCTGCTTTTATATTTCGCTCTGGTGTTTCTGTCTCGGCCCATGGCTGTGCAGCGAGGTGCGGCGAGAGGGAGACGTTGTCCTAGATTTGTTTAAATTATTTGCGATAGTGTGATTGGCTTTTGCCGGGCCCGACAACGCCCCACCGCCCCCCAGCCCACCCGTGTGTGTGTGTGTATGTGTTTGTGCGTGTGTTTTAGCTGCTTTGGCCAGCAGCCAATGGGAGCATTGCACATGTTTAGTCGCAATAGAGTTGTGTCCTGACCTAAATGCGTGTCGGTGTCGTCGGGGTCCCGAATAGTGCAAAACGAATCTACGGGCTTGTGGTTGGTGCCTACAACGCACACACACACACACACATTGGCTAGCATGTGTGGGAGTATTTAGTTTTTGTGATAGGCTACCGACTGGGGGCTGAATTTGCATATGCCACTCGCATGTTGGGGCGCTTAGAAAATACTCAACTCGCATTGGGCCAGCCAAAACTTTGCATTGACCTCTAATAGAGCTGCGCTCATCCAATGCCAACTGCCAATTGCCAATTGTCCTGTCAACCTTCAGCTGCTAGATACCACTGAATTAATGCCTCATTAGATTTGCCCCAATTAGAGCTGACATGACATAACACAGCTCCTGCCACTGCCATGCAACTTACAAGTTGCATAAAGAACTACAGCGTCTCCACATCTTGCCTTTGTTGTTATTAGCCTCTGTTTGCAGTAATTTCTAATAAAAGGGTCAAGACAACTCAACTTGAGGGTGGCCTAAAGTCCATTGGATCATATGCGATGTACTTCTGAAGCAGAGTAGTCTTCAAGTCGATTTGTAGCAACGAACAAGTGGCAATTAGATCTGTTAAGCGTTCGTAGAATCCTTAAAGTTACTTTGCAACAAAGTTTATTCTACGTTCTAGTCTATTAATGATATTGATATTATGGATCATAATATAACTATGTCCTTACCTATGTAATTTGCCTCGTAGCCGAACTAAAAGGTAAATTAAAATGGCCGCCAAATCCTTGACTAGCAGTCAGCGTACAGTAAAGTACGCAAGAGCGAAGTTATAGTAAGATCCACTGCTGCACTCTGCTCTATGGTTAACAGGTGCCAAAGTTCGATTAGTGTTTGCTACCGATTTGCTATAGAATGCTTTATACCTAATAGCATCGTTATCGTTATCGTAATTAATTTGCTTTCCAATAACAGATGAGGACTAATGCAGTTGACGTGCGATGAGGTTTCTCAGAATTTTTAAGCGTGAAATATGGCCAAGGGGCTTTCAAATTAATTTCGAAATAATCATGAGTAGAAAAACAAGGCAAAGGGGTTCGATTCGTTCCCTGCCGTGCCGTTCCCTTCTCCTCCGTTCCAGCCAGAATTTGCGCTTTTAATTTTTCACAAAAAACAATTTTTCTAGACAAAGGAAGCCAAATCCAACTCTCTCTCTCCCCAGGGATTTAAACGCAAAGGATGGCAAAGAGGCTTCGCATGTGTTGGTGGATGTCTTGAGACGGTTCAGGGTTAAATTAGCTGCCTGCGAGCTGGAAATGGCAGCACATTTACGATGCGATTAATGTTTCCAAGGCAATGCTGCTATTGTGGCTGTTTTTGGTGCTGGGTACTTGGTGCTTGGTGCCTCGTTCTCGGTTCTCGCCACTCGCTGTTCGTTCGCGATCTTTCTTGACATTCGAAACTGAAACTGAAGTTGGCTTCCGCTCACCCCCCCACAGCTGAGAACATCTTCGTTATCCTCGTAACTCAACGTACATGTAATGAAATATGCTTAAGAAGTAGAAGTATACCCCATCCTAAAGCAACATTCAAGCCATCCTTCAAACCACTGGCAACAGCATCAACGCCCCAAGTTCTTTTCATTCTCTATTTGCTTAAGTTTTTTGTTTCTTTGCCCCTCGTTGGACCTGTATATGATTAAGTCGCACCAAGATTACCCTGCAGCGACCATGCAGTCAGCATTCTAATACTTAAAATATTATTTTAAGTTATCAGTCGGGCTATCAATACTTGAGTTATCGATAACAAATATTAACAGAATTAATGAACAATATTCAGGGACTCTACGAAATGTTTAAAATTATAAAACTACTAAATACAGTTGCATAATTAAACTATACTATACTATATAAAAACAATTCGATATTATCGAAATTATACGAATCTAAAAGTCTAAAACTCAATTCTTGGCAAATGTTCATCATAATCATAAATGAGTCAAACGCCTACAATTTCGGGGTAGAGCAAAACAAGCATGTGAAAAGTTTGTTAAAAATTCTTTTTGTGTGCACACATACACACATATGTATGTATGCGTGTGTGTGTGTGTGTGTGTACTGCTACTAATTTTGCATGATGTGCACAGCAACATTTGCGGTTTTAATTCTTCGATGCTGTCCTTGGCCCCGAGCCTCCCACACATCACGCCATGCCTTCACCAGTACATGAACATAAGAGGGTATGGGCTACAGTAATGGTGATGGGGAGAGGCGAAGGGGAATTGTATGTCCTTTGACGGGAGAAGCCAAGCACTACGAGCAGTTCGAGCAGAAAAAGAATAAGAAAACTTCTGCCTTGACTGGCAAGTTACACGTGTGCGAGAGTGTGTATGAATGCAAGCGTGTGTGTGTGTGCGTGTGTGTGGCTTTAAGTGTAAGTGAGTGTGTGTATATAATAAATACATACATGTGTATACTTGTGCTGGATTGTACGCACGCATCTTGTTATACAAGCCATCAATCGGCCCCAAATAGAAAGGTGAATAAGTAAAAAAGAAACTGTTTGTTCGTATTTACGTATGTGAAGATCATTTCACATTAAAAATACTTTTTGCTCGCCCCATGCGTCCAGTACGAATAGAATACGAAACTAACATAACTGGATCAAAAGCGCAACAGATAACCACATACCTGTACTGAGCGCAATGTAAAGATGGACGCTCTCAATCGCGCGAACTGCAACAACAAAACAATATTTGTAAGCTCAACAGCTAACCACATAGCTGCAGTGAGCGCAATGTAACAGCATCTCTCTCACTTAACATTGATAGTTCTCTTCTGCTCACACGATTCATACCGTTTGCGTGCTTCAGAGAGACGCTCTCAATCGTGCGAACTGCAACAACAACACAACATTTGTTCGCTCATTATTTAGCGACAGTCTGAACAGCTTACTAAGAAGAGCATTAGAATTACGAATGGTAAACATCTACACATATGTATGTGCAAGATACAAAGAGTAGGAATGAACAGTTAGATGAGTAAGACATGTCTTTATATGACTCTTAATGACTCTTGCACAATTTTATTACTCTCTTACTACACATTTTTGAGTACGGATGTAACTATTTAAAAAATGGGTAAAAGGGAATACTAAATTAGTGTAAATGTATGTTAACAGGCCGAAGAAAATGTCTGAGACCCCATAAAGTCAATCTAGCCCTGTCCGTCTGTATAAACTCACAGATCTCGGAAACTATAAAGAACTAGAAGTACAAAATGTAGGCATATAGGTGCCACAATATCATACGCACATAACTGCCCCCAATCGATTTACAATCGATTGCAAATGTCTCAGAGACTATAGGAGCTATAGACACAAAATTTGGCACATATCATTGGCAGATTGTGCATTATGTCTATTTTTAATACCCCTCTTAGCTTGTACAGTGTACAGATTGGGTTCTAGGCTCCTAAGCAATAAAATAGGTAAATATTATATTCATATTGGAAGAACGTAAACTAATGCCCACACCCACACGAATACAACACATTCAGTGTACAAAGGCTGGCAAAAATGGCACAGCTAAAAGGAAAATAAAAAAAAAATTAAATTCAGTCAAGAAATTTAAACAATTCTGCGGTTTTTTGCGCAGTCAAGGATATTCGGAAGGCAAGGAAACCCCTGCCAGCTTTTCTGTGGACGGGTTCCTGTTGTCAAGACAGTTTAACGTGCATGTGTGTGTGTGTGTGTGTTTGAGTGTGCGTGTGTGTGGGTGTATGTTGCCGCGAGGCAAATTAAAAAATTTTTGTTTCTCGACTTTTTCAACATATTCTCTTTTTGCTTATGTTGGCCTTCTTTACAACTTTTTGCACGCGTTTCTCTTCCCTAACCACCATTTCTCGCACTTATTATCCCTTACCCCGCTCCCCGCTTATGTGCCCGGTTGTGCGCTTTGTGCTTATTTTTTCGGCTTTTTTTGTTGTTGTTGCTGTTGCTGTTGTTGGTCGGCGCAATGGAAAACTTTCTAATAATGTTGTACACAATTTAAATAGAATTTGCTGTGTTGGTGTGCAACATCCCACTCCCACTCCCACCTCCTTCTCCATCCCCACTCCCACACTTTACTCGCCCATCTCTCATACACACATACTGACAGAACGGCGCAAAATACTTACGCAATCAACTTGCTATCCTTGGTGTGTGAGTGTGTGTAGGCGTGTGGATATGAACACGCGGTTTCTCATTATGCTAACGAAGTAAAAACTTTACAAGCACATGTGCATGTACATATGTGTGTGTATAAGTGCAGAGAACCGACACACGCACACACTGACTCACAATGAAAGTAAGATAGAAGGAAAATGGGGGCTAAGAAAGTAAAGAAGAAGATGAAGGCGCAAGCAACAGCCCGAAAGCTCAACAACTACGCAACAAATGCGCAAAAAACTGCAAGAGAAAATAAAAAATAAAATGAAATAAAATATGTACAATAATTTGTGGAATAAGGCTGCAGAGTTACCACAACCGCCCTATCCGGCCCACGCCCCTTCTTATGGCATCTTTCAACTAAGCCTCCCCCACAACTTGTCGCCCAGTTTCCTGCCTGCCTTGTCCCTCCCTCACCCCTTTATCACAGCAGCAGTGCGGTAGTGCGTGCGGCTGCCTGTACCAAGTTACTAACAAGCTTAGTTCTTCTTTTGCAACTTGCTCATTTTGCTCACACACACGCACACACACACACACACACACGCACACACACACACACACACACACATTTAAACTCAATCCACATTTAGGTGCAGACAATTTTTAATTAATTTAGTTAGTCGAATTCGTTGAAATAAAAAGGTTACTTCTTTACGAATTGCTCATGCTCGTTTTGAATTTTGACTTAAGTTGAAACTTAATCAAGGCATTTGACTCCCTTACAGCCCCTACGACCATGCCCCAACTGAACCACTTCCCATATGAATTAATTACATTGCTGTGCGAACAAGATAAATATTAAAATTGCTCAACACCGGCCTATTGTGATCGCCCATATTGAGTAAAGGATATCGATAATAGTTTTTGAAATGGAAGAAGCAGTGAACGCATAAAATTATAATTATATTGGATTATTACATTGAGTGCAAAATGTATTTGATTTATTTGACTAATTAAACTCTTCAAATGTTAATTCAACTTGAAAAGTGTGAATTTAATTAATATAACATCTCCATCAAGGTTAAATACTCGCCTACAGGGTCAGAAAGCAAATTACAAGTATTTGAAAGTCCTAAAACATTTCACATTCGAACCTGGGATGATTGTAATACCTGTCGTGGGTTTCTCTATAATATCAGACAGCCTTCAGATGGCTTAAACTAGTTTAACAATTGCGAAAATTGCACGTTGCAAAGCATTTATGCAGCATATTCGAGTCGAGGATGTTGAGCACAAAGTATTTTAATTTTAATTAAATTATGGTTGAAACTACTGAAACAAAAAGAATCGTGAACGATATAAGACGCATATTATCAAAAGAGATGCAACTTAGTGCACTGAAATCAAGGCGAAACTTGTATACCCTGCAACTGAGACAACAAAGCACCATTAAAGCACATCATGCCCTGTCAAATACTACAGATTCTAGCATATTAACAGACAGACTGAATATATTTCAGACAAATATAAGGTGAATTTGAAACCAACGCTGCTGAGAGTAGAGCATAGTTTAAACTAATATGCAACATGCAACATACAACGTGCGGCATTTAGTGCAGCATAATCACAGCTGGTACTTACTGCAACAATGGCGATTCATTCAAATTGCATGCAACACAAGAATCATCCATCAATTTAGACACCATTGAGGCAACAACAAAGTCCGCACTTAATTCTCATATTTTCGTATTTGTCTTTGTCTGCATTAACCATGGACAATAGGACAATGAGGACTCTCTCTCATCTCTCTCTGATGACAGGATACATTACGGCACACACTTCCATACAAAGGAGCACACACACACACAGACTGAGCACAGTTATGTCAATTCAAAAAACTATAGACGAGATTAGTTAAAAAAGCATTTGAATGGAATCTCTTAATTATACAGTTAAATAATGTCGGACTGCATATTAATTCCTGCTCAACTCCTACACAACGTGTCGGTTCTATATATGGGTCCGAAAGGACCTGATTCTGTCATCCTAATTAGCCGAGTATTCAGCATTACTTGATAAATAGAATGAATCTTTATAAAGTTAGTGTCAGAAATGTTGAGGTTTCTCGCATCATAAAAAAGATTCAAATAGATCTTTCTATATATTTAAATTGATTAATGGCAAAAGTATCCCCTCCCAAATGCTGATAGATTCAAATGCAAATAGAACAGACACGAATAGAATATTCAAAACTAACATAACTGGATCAAAAGCTCAACAGCTAACCACGTAGCTGCAGTGAGCGCAATGTAACGCAATGTAAGTGAGAGAGATCACTTGACATTGATAGTTCTCTTCTGCTCACACGATTCATACCGTTTGAGTGCTTCAGAGAGACGCTCTCAATCGTGCGAACTGCAACAACAACACAACATTTGTTCGCTCATTATTTAGCGACAGTCTGAACAGCTTACTAAGAAGAGCATTAGAATTACGAATGGTAAACATCTACACATATGTATGTGCAAGATAC
>JBAMCO010000019.1:15883-32480 GCA_037075125.1 Hirtodrosophila caputudis | reverse complement strand
AATGTATACAGCTTATAGGCCAAAGTTGAAATACATCTTATACAAACATAGATACATACATATACGTGTACATATATTGTATATATATATGGTTGTAATTTTTCTTTTTTGGCGAATCATGTTTCGTTCATTTTTCAAAAGAAAAATGTTGCATGCGACGTCGGCTGCTACTTTTACTGCCACTGGCTGTGCCACTGCCCCAGCACCAGCACCAGCTCCAGCTCCAGTTTCAGCTACAATCCCAATCCCAGATCCCCTCGAGTTTTGCGTTTTCAGCCGCTTCTCGTTGCTGTTGCCGTTAATAATAAAAGTTCGTGTGCGTGTCAAAGTTTGTTTGAAAAGCAGCCGCTTGGATATGAAATTGGGCGCGGTTCCAAGCAGATTAGCAGCAGCAAAGCCCGCTCAGCAGCAGCAGCAGCTTTATCGATATCAGGGCAAATGGAGCACACGCAGGTAGCAGGGGGTAGCAAATGTACAGCACAGAAGTGAAATAATAAAATGGGGAAGGCGAAGTGAAGAGAAAAAAAATAAAGCTCATTTTTCTTTTAATTTTCGTGCCTGTCAACTCAAAATGCCTACATTCATTTATAAAAACGTCCCGAAAATACACGCGTTACAATGGCATCTCCCAAACCCCTCCCTACCCTACTCTTCCACCGCTTCCACCTTATTGCCTTAAACGAACCCCACTCCCACCAAGAGAATAACTTCAGGATAATCCATTTTCGTTATTATGAACGAAAAGGAGCAGCAAACGACAGCTGTGGCAGCCATTTTGGCCAATTCTGCGATTAATAGATACCAAAATTTATCATTTTCATATTTTATGAATACCAGAATATTAACCAATGAAATATTCTCAAATCGAGTTATATTGATAAATAATAAAACTGTTATAAGAAATTTAGTACTACGAACCAAACTTGTTACTTTTGACAAATGTTTTCAATAGAAACTTGAAACTTATTCAATATTATCCATACCCTTTTTTTTAATTTCTATAAAATAATAAATAAATAATAATATTTATTTACTCATATTCAAAGTGTTTAATTCGTAGTAAAGCAACAGCAGTTCTGAAATTTTTAAGTAAATCATCGCTGTTTGGCAATGAACAGATCATAGCATTTCCAAACTAATTATTGATTAATTATTTTATATTAATTACCTGCCTATAACTATCGTTAAATAAATATTCGAAGACTTCAACATGAGTTCTATTATTTAATTTCTATTAACAAGATATTTTTGCTAATTTTGTTCTGCATATCTGAAGCTTGTTAAAGCGAAACGCAATGTAAAGATCATATCCAAGGGATATTTATACTCGTTTGTATATATTTGTAGTCTTAATTTATGATACGGATAAGATAACAATTTGTTTTGTGTGTAGCAGCTTCACATGTGTACTAAATAATGCTTTAACCCGATTTACTTACCAGTTTCATTATCAATAGTAAAGGGTATGCCGTTCCATTCATTTGTGATATCTTCCAAGTCATGCGACGAATCCTTTTCATCAGCCGCGAGCTATAAACAAATGCAAACGAATTGAAATAAATACCAAAAAGCTTAAATCCATTATATTTGTTATCTTTTATCCATACGCAGCATTTAACATAGAGTTGTGAAATTGTAATTTTGTACATACCTTATCTTGCTGGAGCTCTGTTAAAGCTTTCAGCTTCTCGACATCATCATTATCATTATCAACATCATTCGAGGCTTTCATATCGGTCTTATCATCAGTTTCGGGTTTCTTATTATCCTCCTTGTCAGCAGGCTCTTTAGTGCGACCATTGGTTGCACTATTGCCACTGGCAAACGATGCATTAATGATCTGCTCCTGATCGAGACTAAAGCCCAAATCGACATCCTGCTTATAGAGGACTTCAGCGATTTCACTTTCCTGCAAGCGAAAGAATATACAAAATGTTCAATAAGATACAATCCAGAATATGGCTTACTGCAGAGATTAGCAACTTCATATTCATGGGCGAATAGTTAATATATCTTTGAATCTTTGTTTATAAACTTTGACACTGCTTTCAATTCAATAAATTCAACTAAGGCTTTGTGCTCTTAAAACGTCATCCACATGGGCAAATGCCTAAAGAGAGACTGATTTAATTAAGACGACGACAACTCTGTTTGCTCTTACTTTATTTTTTGTACACATTTTAAAGGCCCATATATATTTTTACTGATAAGTCGCGTCTATAGATAAAAATAAATGAAACTACGTCAGCCACACATTCGTTGACTGAGTGTTAAGAAAAAAAAACATTTAAGCGTGTCAAAAACTACTCGAATGCTCTTTAGAATTGAAAGTATTGTGAATAAAGAGAGAGAGAATTCTTATCAATACTCTATCGAATGCATTATTGAATTCTTATCAATTGTAAGAGTTTAAATAAAAATATGAGACGAGAGGAGAGGAGAGGAGAGGAGAGCAGAGCAGAGAGGCAGAAATAAGTCATCGAGTTGTTTTTGGTTATAAATACAATTGAAATTCGCAAATTCATGCGGTCAAAAGATCAGAAGTATGGACTCAAATTAAAGCGTTAATGATGCATTATTAACGCTTGCCGTGTCCAGCACAGCAGACTTGCCACCTTAATCCTTTTTATGCAGCAAGTCAACTACTTTTGTAGCCAACTCAAATGAAAAATATAAAAATTGGGCGTCTTAAGCCGTCAAAGCAACACAGGAACACGGCAACACGGAAATTTTTCGGTCAGTCAAGTCAAGTTGGTCAGGTAGCGAACGAACCATTTATGAAGGGATAATCACAGGATAATGGCGCACATTAGTGAACAGCAAAACGATTCATCCAGAAACTTGTAAATGCACATCACAGTACAACAAGGTCTGGCAATGACACAACACAACACTAAACAACACAAAACAACAATTTTAGACCATGACAAAGACGCAATTCCAGCAACAGCAAAGAACATTGATGTCTTAATTAAAATGTTTTTTCTTTCTATTTTTTATATATATTTCTTTCTACAGCATATCTATTTCTATTTGGATTCGTGTGTATATATATTTATTTTTCTTTAATTTTTCAACAGTTAAACGACATTTTTACTTATTTATTTTTGATACTCTGCTTTTGTAGGTTGAATAAGCATATTGGGGGGCTTTTGTTGTTGTTCAATTAAAAGTTAACAGAGTATAACTTAAAATTTGGTTAAGAAATTGTAAGGTAATAAAAATAATTATTTAATCGAGACTTAATTGGGAATCTGAATTACTTGTAAGCGTTAAAGCTCCATCGAATTGTTATTCATTCATTCAGTGTTTCGAATAGGAAATTCGAGCAACAACTTGTTGTGAACAGAGTATATTACAGTTGGTTACTGCTTGATTGCAATGTTTTCAGTAATTTTTTCTTATTTTTGAATGTTTACTACAACCCCCGCCCCGTCCAGTGAACGGGAACATTTTCTTTTTAATGAAATTGTTTGGACCGAAGAGCATTGTGAGGCTTTCTTGAACTTTTCTGCGCTGTGTTGCACGTTCGTGAAACAAAAAGCAATCAATCATCTTGTATGTGCATGTGTTTGTGTGTGTGTATTAGTATGTGTATATATGTGTGTGTGTGTATGTGTGGGACCACGCCTATCTCCTGGATTACTCAGCAGTATCCGCAGTTGAGTTCAGGCATGGCGGCGGCATCATTGGTCTCCTCTATCCAAAAAGGGCCGCCGCCAACGCTGTTGCTGAGCCCAATCAATTGCTGCCGCGCAATGCTAGCAGAGACGCTGCGTCGGCAGCGACTGCACCCTAGGGAGCATATACGTATGTATCTGTGTGTCGGATTGGTTCCCTTCTGATGCGGTGCACATGCTGCGCGTTGCGCATGTTCGTTAAAAATGAGCAATAAACGAGTGTTAGAAAGAGCGCGGAAGAAGGCCAAGAAAGAGATGGCTGCAAATAGGGTTGTTTGATGGCAAAGTACAGGGGAGCGGGAGCGGGAGCGGCATCGTAGTCCTGCTGCTGCTACTGCCTGTCGATTTTCGACAAGATATAGAAAATATGAAATCAAACCAAAATATTTGTACAAAGTCTAAATTAAGCTTTACTAAAAAGGTGAAGTTACTAATCGATTTAAATCGATAGATTGCATTTGGACTATCGGTTGTATTATTATTATATGATATATAATATTGTAATATGATATTATATGATAATGTAACCAACCTATAGATTGGAAATAATGATTTAAAAAAACATTGTACATAAACTGAATTAGAAATTCCCCCATAAAATAGAAGAGCGTACATACTAGCGATAGTTATTCCCTATTATATTACGAAAAGAATCAAATATTACACTATAAAGTTTATCTTTCCAATAAGTTAATTCAAACTCACGCACACGATACACAACACTGAAGCTTTGAAAGTTCAAAGTTTTGGTTAGGTACGCTTTAACTATTACAGATCGCGCACACTAATACCACTATACTTTACACTTACAAACACATTTTTTGAGTTAGATAATATCTTATCCTAAAATTAAGTAAATTAAGATTATAAACACGTAATATATATCTGTATATAAAAAGCGATAGTTTAATTTTAGATACTATCTAATATACTAGCTAACTGTATATTTTGTAATGCTTTTTTAGAGTTTTAATATTGGTAGTAATATGTAAATATATTTATCAATATGAATTCTGTTGAATATTCATTTGTAACTGAACTTATAATGGTGTTTTTGGATCTGATAAGACTATCGCACATGGAATACACAAATAATTATACCGTTATCAATAATAAACTGTGACATTTAATCATCCACGTGACAATTGAAAATTCATGTTAAATACTAAAATATTGTTAATTAAATAAGAAGTTTGGGGATTTTAAAATGTTATTACAATTATATTCTTTAATTGTTCTGTAGAAAAAAAGGCCATCCGGTCTGTCTCTGTTAAACACACTTGTACATATAATATTCTTTAAAGTGAATAAAATTGAATTGAATTCAAAATGAATACGAATTATAAAATATAGAAATATCTATTAAGAACTACTTATAGTATTTCAGCATAAAAGTTACCAAATAAATAATAAATTTAATGCTGAAGATTACCTTTTCTTTATGCTTTTGTTTTGATAACATTTATGAGAACTATTTCACCATGACAACAACAATAAAAACAACAACAACAAAAAAACCCAACTTGAAATAGTCTGGCGATAAGCAGGTAATGCCTGATACGATAATATAAAAGTCATAAATGGGTGCCTGAGACTTTGAAGCGAATCTTCATGACCTTGAACTGTGATAAGTAAAACTCTACATTGCAATTGCATTAATCGGGATTACTAACATTAAAGCACGCCACGTGGGGCTATGAATACACAAATCTAAATATATACATAGTTATATGTGAGTGGTCGACATTGATAAGAAGCGTTAGGCAAGCGATAAAGATTGCGTTAGATGTATTATTCTAAACAAAAAATGAGAGTAAACGTTGAAAATTGATCAAGTTTGTTTGAGAGTTGGGTTGCGACAGTGGCTGAATTGGCCAACAATCAATCAGTATTTTGGGGGCAGCAACATCAAAATATTGACACTTGCAGCATTTTGTTGCAACAATTAGTGCGCCATTAGAGTTGACCACAAAAGTGACAGAAGTACAAGATAAATGCGTTTTTGATCCTCGCGGCAAATCAAAAAAACGAAAAGTATCAAGTGAAAGCAAATGTCTAGGCGGCGGTAGAAAGTATATTTAAAAAACAGAATGCCCAGGAAAAATCAGATATAATAAAAAAAACTGAAAAGGAAAGGAAAGGCTCAAAGCCAAACTGCCAACACGGAGCAACGATTCCCGTCTCAAACTGAGGCTAAAAAGGTTGGCGAACGTCATTAATAAAGCCTCGCAAAGATTTTGATGACACCTGAACTGACAGCCGCACGAACGAAGCGGTGCCATGCAAGATCACTTTAAAAGTATCTGTAAGATACACACACATACACACACACACACACACACACACACATTTAAGACAGGGCAAAACAGGCACAAGTGTGGCGCATATTAATCATGCGCTCGTCAAGCCTTCAGTCAGCCTAGCTGGCATTCAGTGCCCACCAACAAAGCCGCAAATTCAAGTGGCCAAGTGTATGTTGTATCTTGTAGATACTACATTGCACAAGTATCCTGCGGCGTGAGTGTGCATCTGTTTGTGTATACGTTTGTCTGTCAATCGGTCTATCTGCTTGCGGTTACTGAATATACCGCCCCAAACTATAATAACAGTTTATTTTGTGTCATCATTCGTTCGGTCTACCTTTGATTGCGCTTTCATTATTCCTATTCGCATTGAACACCCACAATTCACAAATTCATAGTTCTGGACTAAAAGACTTGTGGTAACGCCCACATATCAATCGATTTGACATCTGAACTTTGCCATCAATTAGAGTTGTACATTAAAGTTCCATTGAATCAAAAGTTCATTCATTGAACGAATCAATTCGTTGGTTCACATAAAAAGAACACATAATTTGTTTATTTTATCACTTATTTACGCAACACGATATATAAACATTAAAAAAAATGTACTGTTTGCAATTTTCTGTGATATGCTCCTTTGATATTATAATTAATTTAGAGTGTTCAGTTTAAAAAAGTTTACATTTAAGTTTTAATTTAAGTTTTCATCTTCATTTCTATGGCAGCTATATGATATAGTGATCCGATTCAGTCGATAGTATATATATAACTAAGAACTAGTTTATTAGAAGGGTCTTAGCCGCATAAAATAGTGTGCCCTCTTTACTGTCAACATATATATTACGTTACGAAGTTGCATCTTATGAAATAATATTATTAGATATTACCTTCACATTTTTGTATTGGAGAGATTTAAAGATTTCGAATTTATTGAACTAGAATTGTCTATTGTATACACTCAATAAAGTTAAAGATTTGGATTTGCCTATACCTAAATAATAATATACCTATACCTATAATAATAATAATTACTACATTATTTACATTGATATATAAAATAATTGCGATTTGTTCAAATGAATCAATCTTCTAGACTAGTTCATGCGGTTCTAGTTAAGTTCATCGTTCTTAGAATCTTATTTTGAACCATTTGCTACAGCTCTAACAAACACACACACACGTACATATATAAGCACTCATTTTATATACCGCTCTCTTTCTAACAAACGGTAGCTGTTGTTTTGACAAATGTGAGAGCCGCTGCTAGTTGGCTGCAGTTGCCAACAGGGGGCGCCGCACTCTGTGGCTTGAGCAGTTGACAGATAACGGGTGGGTAGAGGGAGAGTTTTGTGCACATTTGGCAAGCTGTAAACCGTAATTAACTGTATTTAATTATGGAAATTAACAATTGAGTACTGTGAGAAAACAGACGCATAACGCAAAAAAAATGTTTTTTTTTTAATATAAAATGTTTTTTTTTTTTTTTTCACTTTTTGCACTTTTTGCTCATTCGCTCAACAGAGTAATTAAGTGGAAATGCAGCGTAATTACAGGCAAATGATTTTTCAATTTGCCGTAAAGTCTCTCAACTTTTTTTCGTTTCTGTTAATTCCATGTGAATAGAAAGCGATAATTGTTACTTCATAGATCTTTAAAAAATTAAAAGAAATAAAGTAAAATAAACCAACCGCCAAATAAATATGCATATATTTATATTCCTCGTTGAGGCACATTATGTCTTTGTTTCTTGTATATAGATATGTATTCCAAAATGTTGATTTATTTTTTATTCCGTTTGTAGTCGACAGCGACACGTTTCGAGTTCCGTTTTATACTTGAAATGAGCTACAAGCAGACTAAAATTTTTTTCCACTTGTTAGTGTTGATTTTAAGGCCCTAGAATCTTTTGTTTTTGTTGTTTTTCAGTCGTCTGGGCTGATTAGAGGTTCATAAAATATTCGATTATTTTAATTGATAAAGTTTTGTGTTTGTGCACAGTTCGGACTATATTAAATTTAATATACATATATATATATATGTGTATATATAATGTATATGTATATTATGTACGTTCGTTCACTTGACTGATAAGCTATGAGTGTGAGTGGCAGCAATGAGTTGTTACTATGAAAGTATGAAGAAATCCAAAACACAATACAGTTTTATAACATTTCAGCAAGTTTTAAAGTTAAATAACATATACATATAGATATAATAGCTATCTAAGAAATCCA
The DNA here is from genome assembly GCA_037075125.1 of Hirtodrosophila caputudis. NCBI lineage: Eukaryota > Metazoa > Arthropoda > Insecta > Diptera > Drosophilidae > Hirtodrosophila > Hirtodrosophila caputudis. The sequence continues at coordinate 24,260 of JBAMCO010000019.1, read as the reverse complement.
AGTCAGTCCTCTTAAGATACCTTACAAAAGCTCACACAAACAGTTGCTACAAGATAAAGCTTTTTTATTTACAAGTCATTTCCCAAATGTGCTTGTACCGTTTGGGTTGTTGTCTTGGCTAAGCGCTTTGCTTGTCAACATGCTGCTGTGGTAAACCGATGGCAGCAAATGTTGACGCACTGTGGTGAAGAGAGCATGTGTGAGTGTTGAACTGAGAGTGCCAATGAGCGTGGTGGAGGATAGCGCTGAATATGAAGAAAAACTTATAAAGTGTGGTGTGTAAAAATGCCGGTAAAACAGCTGTTTTACGTTTGTTGTTACGTCGCAGTTTCCCCCCACAAGATCTGAAATTGAGGGTCGCGACCGACCGTTCAACAAGAGCAGAATTTAGTTGACCAAATTTTATTAAATATATGTATGTGTATGTGTTTTAGCATTACAAATACATATATACAAAATAAACTAACAGCTAGTTGTAAGAAATGTGTTGTAACATTCTGTAAAAAAGGGGGCCGCAACATTTAAAGATAAGTTGATCAAAAACAACAATAACAACATTAAAAACTTGCATTGTGCAAGAAAGCGAAGTTCAACGAAACTTTGTTGTTTCTCAGTTTTTGTCAGGCTTTATTTACGAGTATTTGTCGAAATGAGACAGAGTGTGTGTGAGAGGGAGAAGGGTAGAGTCTGAGTGAGACTTCAAAAATAAAAACAGCAACCAAAACTGTCAATATATGCGAAAATGTTAAACAAAAGATAAACGCAAAACGAAAAGCTTTACGTCTCGTCTGTCTTCTTCTTTTTGATGTTTATTTTTGTAAGAAACGCTTACAATTAGCAAAGCTTTTAGAAGCATAAGGTAGACGACATTCAACGCTATAAGTGTGTGTTTGTAAGACTGTGGTGTGACCTCATCTCACACACACACACATGCTTAGCTGTGTGTACTCGGAATCGAGTTTACAGGTGCAAGAAAAACAGAGACGCAAAGAGCGAGAGGGAGTCTTGAACTAATTCAAGAGCTTGGTGAAGAGGAACTTCTATTATAACGCTTAAAAACAAATTTATGACATAGATCATTATTCATTCGCTTGTAACGGCATAAAAAGCTATATGCGATTCTGTAGAGTATATACATACATCCATATATACATTCTTGATCAACATCAACCTAAGGAACTATAATCATGTTTGTACAACTTTCCACTTTCCCCAATCTACAACTCTGCCAAATCAATTGACAAGTTTTTAGACTGATTTTATGTAGATATATATATATACATGAAACTATTATATATTATCGCTAGAATTCTCTCTTAGTTTGGTTTAATGAATGATCAATTCATTTATTTACAATTTATAAATAAATTTAAACTCTATCTAAATTATTCATACAATATTTAGAGATTTGATAAATTATCAACGCTAAGAGAGAGAGAGAGAGAGGGATCAATATAGCATATAACACTAAAATTTATAGAAAACTTTCATTTGATATGTCAGACTCATTAGATTCATGTTTATGTATGCATTTGCTTGATTTGACCCCGTTTCATGACATTAATTTGCATAGCATAAAAGCAAGATACAAAGTAAAACATGAAAAACATATACTATATAAATATATGCATATATAAACTGATCCATAAAACTGTCAACTGGCCGAAGGATAAAAATCAAAGCCAAACCAAAAAACAAATGCAATTTGCAAAAAGTGAGAGGCAAACTGTCAGCTACAATTGACCTATTTGAGAATCAACAGCCCCAAAACAAACTTATAGATCTCTCTTAAAATATCCAAATCGCCACAGACTGACTATATACAATGCTAATAATATGTATGCACCGTTCGCTCAAGAACACATTTACTGCAACCAAAATGGAAAACATTTCGTGACATGATCTATAAAAAAAATGTATGAAAGAAGTGCTAAGAGCAACGTAATAAAAAATAAATATTAGTCACTCGCCACAACGAATATATACGCATACTATATTATATATAATGTATTCTACACATACATATGTATGTATGAATAAATATTTACAATCAAAAAGTATTTAAATTGCAATTCACAAAAAGAGAAATACACAAATTGGGTACAACACATCGTGCAAATGTTCAGAACACTCGCTTCGATTTTTAAAAATAAAAAAAAAAACAAGAGTGTTGTGGCGAGCACACCCGACTACAGTTCACCCTGTACCCAGTGCACAACAACAAATTTGTTATAATTTGCATTTATATGTGCATTATAACTTAGTGATGACAATCACACAACTGACAGAGTGTGAGGGGCGACAAAGTAGCCAAGACAGCAACCTATTCATTACGCATTGACTCGTGGCATTGCAGCTAGTACTAAGGAACTGATTTTCAATTGTCATTTTTTCAGCTGTTTATGGTCCGATCGAGAGGAAATTCCAGAGTAAATTTATAAAATTATTAATACCCTGAAATATACTATACCCAGCTCATAGAATGAATAAAAAGAAGTTCGATGCATTAAGAGGCTAAATATTTTAAAAATATTTGTGCTACCCCCTTTAGATGGCTTACAGGGTATAAGCAACTTAAGACATTGGAACTCTGCTAACATGCTAATTAGAAGCATTTATTCTAAAATATTCCAAAATATATAACACGTGTGAACAATAATATTTTGTATTATGGATATTTTTTTTAAGTAAATTTAATTTTTATAAGTGGCATTCATTAAGTGACATTCAGATATAAAGAATTTTAAATGATCCCCATTGAAAGTGAATGCGAATTTAGAAAGCAGCATTATGTAGTTTATCTATTAATTACAAATGTCGAACTATATATGACATCATGTTTATATTTTGATTGATATCATTTCAAGATTAAGAAACTATTTTTACTTGAAAACGTGACGATGTTTTCTTATTAGAATTCTGTTGATCCTTACTGTTTGTATGGACTTTTTAAAGAATCTGTCGCTTAAAGTGAACAAATTTACTGATAACGAGCAAAACACCACAATACAAATAATGCATGTCATGCTGACTCTAGCGTTATCTCAAGATAAGCCCAAGCGCTGTCTATGCGAATTAATTGATACAAAAATTAATCATTTTTGTATAGGTTAATAATGAATTAGAATGAGTGTTAATATAACAAAAATGTAAATAAAAACATATATTTTATAGTCTGATGTTTGACAAATAAACATTTAGACTTTCATTCCATGCTGCTTAACAAAGCTATAAACTTAGTCTAAGCAATTCAATAGTAAACAATATGAGCTGCAGCTTTCAATTTTCGAACTTCACACAGCTTGTTTGTCTGTTTAATTTAAAACTTAAAGCAAACGCAAAATACTATTCGCAGTTGAGAATCGGAATAAGTCAACCAAAGGGCAAACATTTCCATTAGCAAGTAAAATATTTTAAAAAGTTCGACCCTATTTGAAAATACAACACTTCCAAAACTAGGCCGACAAATACAAACATAGCTTACAACATAGAAGAAAATATATTGTTGATTTTCCATATCTTTTCGGACAACCTTTTAGATTTCGTGACATTTTTAAGTGTTAAAACTTACAAATGTTTTATAAACATTTGAGAGATCTATTTAAAGTTACCTCCTCGCCATCGACAATTTCCACTTCGTTGATAATGCCAAAGGGCTCCTCGCTGGTTAGACCTTCAACTTCACATGCATTTGCCACGGCTGAGCAACTGGCTAAATCTGTATCAAAATTATCCTCGTTGAAGAGCTGACTCAGCAGCAGATTACCATCATCATCATTATCCGTATCTGGGCCAAACTGGTCCACAGTTAAGCTGCCCGAATTGCTAGGATGTGGTGTGCTGTCGTTGAGCGCATTGGGCGCATTTTGAATATTCTGGCCAAGGGCATTGGTACTGCCCGCAAAGCCATGCAGAAACGCAGCTATACTGAGATCAATTTGGCTATTGTTGTGAGCCTGTTGCTGGCCATCCTTGAGCGGTAGATTAGCATAGAGACTGTTGAACGGCAGATCACCATAGTCGTGTAAATCGGCCAGATTCTGTTCTAGTATTGACCGCTGATCCTGCAGTAGATCGGGCGAAAGATAGATGTCCAGTTCTGGTGTGCCGCCAACGTGCGTGTTATTGTGGTTGCTGCTGTCGCTGCCATATGTTGCCGATGCTGCAGCAGGAGCTGCACCATTGCTCACAGTTGAGGCAACAGTTGCTCCTGAGACGACCACAGAGCTGGCTGAGTTGCCTCCACTGGCAGGACTGCTCTGCAAATCCTGCAATGCTGCAGTTTGCACGCTGCTGTTGCCCGTGGTATTGTGTAGATTCATGACAAAGGTGCTGGCATTAAAGCTGCCCATGGGTAGCTTATACTCCTTAGCGGCAGTTGCAGCGCCTCCATGATGTGACAACGGTTCATCCAATTGCAGTAGATCCTCAAGTAGCTGCGGCATCATACCTTTGCGATTGCCATACGGATGATGCTGTGTATCAATCATAGGCACAGTGCGCAACATTTCCAACTCCCAACCATCGCCATGCGACAGTTCCAGTTGGCAATCCCAGCGACGCAGGCGCTGCTGCAGCACTGTATAATCTGGATCTACATGGAGCAGACTCAAGGCCAGCGCCAATTGTAGCATTTTCATAGCATATGCCTTTTTGTTTGAGATCATTTTGGTGCCGAGGTTACAAAGATGTCAATGTGTGTGGGTGTTGTTCTTGCTGTTGCTGTTGACAGTTGCGACAGCGACAGTTGAGTTGCTTTTGTTGCTGATGTTAACCCACCTCCGCCGCCTCCTCCACCTCCGCCACAGACGCCCGGCCAGACAGCAGCCAGCGGCTGTGCCGTCCGTGCGTTCAATGACGTTTCCTTGCTCGCTTTGCTTCTGCTCAAGTATACAAACACATATACATCTATCTATCCATATATGTATGATAATATATAGATATATATCAGGTTATATATATATGCTGCGCAAAAACAAATTATTTGTTTAAATCGCAGTTCTCCTGTCCAATAATAATTATATTCACTATTCACTATTCTTCTCAATATATTTGCATTAATTAATTAGTGTCCTCGTGTTGTTGTTTATCTGTAAGTAAATAAAACAAAGATATATATTATTAGAATATATATAGTCAGAAATTATTTGCTGATGTGTAAAAATGCTTTGTGTTTCATCAAATGGCCATGCCAAGTGGAAATTAATAAGGAAATATCTACATCAATCTACAACAATATTACAAAATGATGTTTCCTTGCTTATGGACATTGACAAATGCCAGAATTTAGGGCTAATAATAATAATAAGTGGAGAATGAACTTAATTTTCCTGTATTGATTTTTTTCATTAAATCGTCTATAGTTATATATAAATGTCTAACTGCGGAAGCGTAGATGTCATGTAATAAAACTATAAGCAATATTGGAACGCCTCGAAAAGCTATTATGACTATTAAGCCTAAAGCTTGCTAGAATAAATAAAAAACAATTTCTTGAATTAAAGCAAACGCTTAAATAGGTTCGCCTTTGTTCTGCCTCGAGGACGTCCTTTCCAAAAAATATTTTTCTTTTCAAGCTTTGACTGTAATTTCTTTATAGAAACGACATATACCGTTTAGTTTAGGCTTCTTTTAAGTAAACAGAGTACCATTTTTAATGTAAATCTTTTAATCTTCACTAAATTGGTTAGTTGTCCAGCTTCAGATCTACTACTATATAGTATACTTTTATTTAAATTTATATATTTTTTTGGTTTTCCTACATCACTTGGTGAATTGTTGCTTTCAGTTTTAAGCAAGTAGTAATCTGCTTTATTACCAGCTATATCTTTACGATATGTGTGTATATGTATAAATGCATATATAGGTAAATATCTATGACGCACATTTTAAATGCTTCTTAAACGTTTTGTTTATCTGTTGTATTAATTTTAATTACTGTTAATTAAATTAAATTAAGAATTAAATTCCCAAATGAATATATTTAAAAAAAATTTGTTTAATGTTCACTTTATTGTAAGTAATAATTTCGCCTTCTTGCCGTCTTCCTTTCACTTTGACAGCCAAAGTCAAATAAACGATTATTCGATAACATTAATGACATTTACCATTTTTTGAGTGTCAATTGATAACATAGTTTAACTTTTAAATTTGAGGCAAATAAATGTAATACGCAAAATTTGAGATTTATATAAAATCTTTATACTTAATTTTAGGTAAAGGATTAAATGTTAGAAATGAATAACACTAAAGAAGATATTTATAATATTTTAAATTCAAATTTCGATTTAACTATATTCAAGTTCATTATAAATTTATTGTTTTGTTTTTCGGGAGAGTGATTTAATAATTTAATTCAAATTTTGATTTTTCGAGGCCTTTTGAACGCCACACCTTACGGTGTGCACTTTTAGTGCGTTGTGTCTGACTGCTCCTCTACTACTCGGTTAACGCCTCACCCCTCTTCCCTTCTCTTCATTCTTGCCAAAAATAGCGAGACACGCGACAGACACAGGCTGTGGGGCCACGTGAACTTGAACTTGTTCAAGGTCTTTGGTGAATTTGAGGTGATAAAAGTAGGGGGCCGTGGGCAGAAAGAGAGAGAGAGCAAATCAAGACGACGACGCGCATATAAACACGTTGCAAGTTCAAGGACAGTCAACTAGAGGTAGCAACAAATTGCTAAAAGAGTTTGGGGAGGGCATTCAAAAAACTGAAATTGTTATAAACATTCTTTGTTTCAATACTGACTGCCATATAACACAATGTTCGATTAGCACAGACAATATATCTAGTACACACATACAAATACGTATACAATTGCAAATCACAAACCGACTTCAATGGATGAGAGTGAGAGTGAACCTATGTGCATGTGAGCGTTGCGTGTGTTTGTGTGTGTGAGTGCACTCACCTTCTTCTCCACAAGTATTTCAAATTTGCTTTGCGATGAATACAAGAAGCGTAGTTGTTGTTGGTGGTGGTGTTGCTGGACTTCAACGGTAAATGTTGCGACGCAGTAAATGTTTGTGCTGCTGCTGTTGCTGTCGATGCTGTTGTTGTTGTTGCTGCAGAATGCTGAAGGTGAATGATATTTTACCGTTTTGTATAAAACGCCAGCGAACACGCCGTTGACGCCGCTGCCGACGTTGTGTGGTTAAATCTTTGTGTCTGTGTTGAATTCGAATTGCACGCGGCTTAATTGTTGTTGTTTATTTTTAAATATTTAAAAATTTTTTAGCTTTAAATTGTTTATGCTTTTTTTTTTATTTGTATTTATACGCTGTGTGGATTATAAAAATTGATTTTGTTTCTTATTCGAATAATTTATTTGCTTTCGACGTCCTTGAACTTGGCCAATGGACTTTCTTCTCTATTCTAACACTTCAATTCGTTTTTGTTCTTATATTTGCGCACGTTAAAATATTCTCACTCACACACCAACCCCCATGTAAATGTATATGTATACATATGTGTGCGTGTGTTTTGTTATTTGTTATTGCATTGCGACGTCCGTTAGTCGCTCTTCCCTTATTATTTGTTTTACTTTTTTCGCTCTACGCACTTTTCGTGTATGGTGAAATCGTCATTTGTTATATATACTGTGTCTATTATTTTTGCCTTGCTTTTATTTTGTTTTTGCAATTGCCGAATGCTTTTTATGCTTTATGCCTGCATATCAACGTTTATTTCTTTGTTTGCTTTTATCGCCATTTTCTGCGTTTGCCTTTTTGGCCCGTCTCTGTGACTCACACTAACAACGTAGCAGCAAGTGCTGCTGTTTTCTTGTCGTTGTTGAGCTGTTTGTCGTGTCGCAGCACATGTATGTATGTACATTCGTACATACGAATGTATGCATGCACGGCGTTATGTACATAAAATGACATCAATTAACTCATACTTTTAATTAAATACAAAAGTTTGAATTTTTATAGCAATCAAAGCTCGTCCGCAAACACACACGCATTCATACATTCACACATGTGCATATCAAATCAAGAAAACAACAAAACGAACAGCAGCAACAGCCAAAACCAAAGCCGAAGCGCAAGAACGAGACACACACGCACACGTACACATACCAGCATAAATAAACGGCATGTAAATTGTTTTTTTTTTCATAAAATTTTCATATTGACGGGCGCTGTGCGAACAAATTATAGAAACTTCCAGAACAACAAATCGTTTTCGCTGCTTGCACTTTGTATTTAACTAACAATTTCATTTAAGCAGCAACAATTTCATTAGTTTTATGCAGCTTGCAACATGACAGCTGAGCGCAATTTCAATAAGAGAGCAAGACAGAGAGAGAGAGAGAGGAATCATATTGCTGAATTAAATAGCTTTGGGCTGTTGCTAGCCTCTTGTTGTCACCACA